>OY992885.1:83088095-83183797 GCA_963921405.1 Cepaea hortensis | reverse complement strand
GAACTCCGTAGCTCCAGCGACGACCCACAGGAGTCTTCGAAAATATTCACTCTTGAACCGAAGGACATGGCCCGGAATCGAACCCACAACCTTCGGAGCCCAAGTCAAACGGCTTGATCACTTTGCCACGGAGACTCCCTAGGAAAAGCTGTAGGGGTGAAGAAGCAGTGGGAGACCAAGGGAGAAGATGCTGAACAGTTTGACATCATGGCATGAAGGAACATCTGTAGCAGAAATGATTGGCTGCACAAGAAACAGAAAGCCGTAAATAGACATAACCTAGCATGGACTATAAGAATAATTAGTGGGAATAAAAGTTTGTCTGAAGATTATTACAATAGAGTGCGTATGGAAGCTAATTATTGGAGAAAGTCGTCGTGTAATGGACTCGTGTGTGAAGTGAGTGAGAGTGTACGAGTTCATATTATGAGTGTGAGGTGTGCGAGTGCGTGTGTACGAGTCTGTCAACAAGCGCTAATATATTGAGTGCTGGTGATCGCTCATCAAAACTGTTGATTGGTTGGTTGATTAATTGTCTTCTTCTTGGAACACCTTTAGATTTCAACTTAAATATATTTTTACACATCAGCAGACAGTTTCACCATGTTGACACATGATATAGTTTGTCTTCAAATGGGGTGTGTGTAGGTCAGCACGATTTTCTCTGTTCTGCATATGCTGGACACTCTTGAAGCAAATGTTTAGTTGTCATTTTACCAATTCGGCAGTTATATTCATCAGTGTTTCCTATCTTCAGTTTGCTGAACAAGTGATATTTCAGCCTGAGTCCTGTGTGGGGTCTGAAGATTTCGCAAATGAGAAGTTATGTGCATCTTTATTTTTCTCTTCATTTTCGTATATCATCATCATCATCATCATCATCATCATCATCATCATCATCATCATCATCATCATCATCATCATCATCATCATCATCATCATCATCATCATCATCATCATCATCCATCATCATCATCATCATCATCATCTTCCACTTCTGCCGTTAAGCGTCATTAGTTAGTTAGTTAGTCTTTCCTCTTGAGCCCAAAGCGGCGCATAGGGCAGAAGTCATGGCTCTCCATGTCGGGTGGTTCGCTGCCACCTGTTGTAGATCTTGGATGTTTGTTTGGCTGTCAAGCGTCGTGGGGAGGAATAATTTGCGCTCCAGCGCCCGGTGGGCGGCACTGGATAGTGTCATTCCGTGTGGTTGTACAATGTCTCTGATGTCGTCAATCCATTTTCTTCTTGGACGTCCTCGTGGTCTCGTCGCAGATGATCTTTGATGGAAGGCCAGTGATGGTAGTTGTTGGTGTTGCATTCTAACGACATGGCCAAACCACTTGATCTTCTGTCTTTCAATAAATGTGGCACAAGGTGTTGATCACACAGTCTGTCTGATAGTAGCATTTCTTACTCGGTCTAGGACTGTTAAGTTGGCAGCTCTCCGCAGGCATCTCATCTCGCAGGTGCTAATTTTGCGAAAGTGTGATTTGGATAAAGTCAAGTTTGAGATCGGTAGCATAGGGTTGGTGTGAATATGCTGTTTATTATCTGTCGTTTTGCAGACATGGGTATATTTGGATGTTTCAGTAAGGGTGATAGTTGATATGCAAGTGCACTAGCTTTTTGACATCTGATTTCGATTTCTCTGTCCAATCTGCCATCTTCTGTGATCATACTTCCAAGATATTTGAATTCTTTAACTTGTTTCAGAGTTGTACTATTTATCTGTATACTTAGGGGGCCCGACGATCTGCTAACTTGCATTACTTCGGTTTTGGCTGTGTTTATACTCACATTGTATCTGCCGCAGGTTGAACTCAGATTATTAATATGATTTTGTAGTCTGCCCTCATCGCTGTAAAACAGGCACTGATTGTCTGCAAATAGAAGTTAATTTATTTCCTGTGGATCAGCTGTTTCATCTGGAGTAAAGAGTTCTAAATTTTCTGAATCTGTTCTGTCAAGACTTGCTTCTTTGGATATTCTGTCCATGTAGATATTAAATAGCAAAGGAGAGAGCACACATCCCTGTCCAACTCCTGTATTGACTGTGAACATATCTGATATACCTTCTTGTGTTCTTACTGCACTTCAGCTCGAGTGATACATGGCTATGCTGTTTTCTAGCGATTGCCCTTGTATACCTTTGTCTTCAAGGATGGTCCATAATTTTTATTTGTCTACTCTGTCGAAAGCCTTTTCCTGATCTACAAACACAATATTCTGCTGATCACTATATTTGATAGTTTTTTTCACATATTTGTCTAAGTATAAATAGTGCATCAGTGCAACTTTTACCTTTCAGAAAACCGAATTGTACTTTGCTTAACTGTTGTTCAACTATGGGTCTAGCTCTCTGCTCCAATAGTTTTGCGTACATTTTCCCTATATGGCCCAGGAGTGATATACCTCTGTATGTTTCACACTCTCTCATATTGCCTTTCTTTTCCCATATTGGTACTATTATTGCCTGTTGCCAATCATCTGGGACTTTTCTTTCTTCCCATGCTATATTAAAACAGTCTTGTTAGCCATTTAACTCCTGTTTTCCCACATGCCTGAATAGCTTCTGTGGTTATTCCATCTGGACCCGGTGATTTGTTTTAAGGACTTTTCTATATAACTGTTTTGACTTCTGCAGGTATGAAATTTGGTTCTTGTTGTCCATGACTTTTAGGCACAAAAGTGAGGTTTTCTATGTTATGTGTGGGATTAAGTAGTTCTTGAAAGTATTCTGCCCACCTTGCTAGTCTTTGTTGTGGATTAAATATTGGTATACCCCTTTTGCTGTTTATGATAGTCGTTGGGTTGTAGCATGCATCTCTGTTTCTCATTGTATTGACGCGTTTATAAAATTCTCTTATGTAGTCTTTGCTAAGGGTTGCCATCTGTTCAACGTATATTCTCCAGGATTCATCTTTAGATGCTCTAATTGTTCGTTTGGCATTTCGTCGTGCTATTCTATAAGTAACATAGTCTTGTACAGATTTAGTTGTGATCCATATTTTTAACGCTACCTTCTTTCTGAATATGCTATCTTTAACTTCGTTGTTCCACTAAGCTGTTCTTAATCTTTTGTCCTGCCCTACTTTCTTTGTTCCACATTTACTTTCCAGTGTGTCGAGTATGGCAGCCTTGAAAATTGCTCATTCCTTATCTACACTTCAGTAGTCATCAAGGATGTTCTTATGTAGTTTTTTGATTTCTTGATTGAATTCGTCATTAACCATATTTTCCTGCAGCCTCTTATAATTGATCACATGTGTTGTTACCTTTTTGTTTTTTATTTTCCTGTATGTTGGAATCTTTTTTATTATGACTGGTTTGTGATCAGTATCAACGTCTGTATTTGGGAGTGCTCTTGAATCTAATATTAGTCCTCTGTCTGAGTAGAATAAAGTCAATTTGAGATGCTTGATCTATGTCATTACATTTATACCAGGTTTTGGTATGGCTACGACGATGTTGAAAAAAAACAAACTATTTGCTATTATTAGTCCGTGTTCGGAGCATATGTTGAGTAGACGTTGACCATTGCTGTTACATTCAGTCTCTGTGTCGCTGAATGGCCCCATGCATTCATCCCACGTATATCGTTCGCTTGAATTTTGTATTTAATTGCAATATTGTCTCTTGTATGCCGGCTCCCTGGCCGAGGAGTTAGCAGCTTTCTCCGTAACCCCAAATACTCTCGTGGCTGACGTGAGTGCACGAGAATTGGAAGCGGTTCGAGTCGCACCAGTGACTTATGAGAATATGGAGCCGGTCGCTCAGAAGGTCGTGGCGTGCTGATGAGCGTAATCTAGCCTAGGAATCAACATACAGCTGAAAGATGCTGATGTTGACCGCAATATCCTGAGACAGGACGGAAACGCGGAAAAAAAATAAAAATGTCTCTTGTATGAATTTGACTGTCTTGTTTCGTTCACTCAGTGGTTCATAGAGTTTATCTTCCACTGTCGTCTCTCTAGGCCAGAAGGTTTGCCTAGATATGTTGTATTTTAGGCAGTCTTCGGGTATGTGATCTGCTGTCTGCGGCGCCAATCCATGTGTGCGCATGACTAATTCGCTAGTCTTGAATTTCCTATGCGTGTGGTTGCGTAGTCTATTGTGTCCTGTTCGAAGGCGCAGAGTAATGCCCTGTTCTGCTCTGTCCCTAAGGTGGTAGTCACTGTTGCCTGGGTTTATAGTGATAGTCTATGTTCCTCTTTCCATGGGGTTCGTTATGGAATAACTTTCAGGGGATATCAACTGTGGGCAGATCAGTGGTTTCTCTGCAGAATCGTTAGGACTGGTGGATAAAACTGCTTCTTTTCAACCCCCTTCCCTCTCCCACACCCCCCATAGCTAGGTTTTCAAATCTGTTCTTTATAGGGTGGCCTGGCATGCCGAGGAAATTTTCTGCTTGAATTAGAGTTTTCGTATCTCTGCATTTTCTCAGTTCTTGTGTCTTCCCCATCTTCTCCACCTCCACTATAAATTAATTGCGTATCATTGACTTAGAGGCATTCAGTCATATCACTCAGCTGAGAGTCGCAGAACCACGTAGAACCAAATAAACCGCCAGGACCAAGTATGTAGCCGGCTCAGCATCTCAGCTCCATGCAGCAGAGGGTGAATAATGGCAAGGCCCTCAAATCCGGGGGATATTGATTTAGAGGCGTTCAGCCATATCCCTCAGTTGAGAGCAGTAGAACAAGTGTCTGGCCCAAGCAATTTAATGAGCCCTTCGCTGTTTCACCGTGAGACAGTGAGAACTTAGACATGTATGGTTTAATCTTTGAGACAAGCATATGACTACTGGCAGGTCAACCAGATATCTGTCGCACAGACGGACTATTCACGCACACGCAGGCCAAGAGTAGCAATCGCTCAGCGTGCTCCCTTGGTACCCGGTGATACATGCTAAACCACTGGACGCCTACCGACGAGCTTTCAAGCTACGACAGGCCGGACTGACCGAAAAGCTATGTCAGCTTACTGACTGCTGGCCCACTACTCATCGAGAGAGAGAGAGAGAGAGAGAGAGAGAGAGAGAGAGAGAGAGAGAGAGAGAGAGAGAGAGAGAGAGAGAGAGAGAGAGAGAGAGAGAGAGAAATGCCTGCCTCACTACATTGCGTCGGCAGGGAAGTTCTCGACTGGGTGCACCTCACACAGCCATCCAAGACAACGAATGCCCGACTCGGGACTGATCTTGCGAACCAGACTCACAAAACCATAATTGACATAATTGATGATTGACAGAAAAAGTAAAAGCATTGAAAAAACATAGTATGAAAACTATCTACACAGGTGACAAGACAGAAAAGAAAAACAAAACTGAAACAACAGCGATTTACAATGACAAGTAGTTAAGAGTTTATTGTTCATTATCTCAGGAAATGTATTTACCATATCTGGCCAGGCTTTTAGTTCATTAGTTCATATACAGACAAAGGGACGTAACTTTGTGTTACTTTGAATTGTATTACTTACATACCTTAGATGGCTTAGAACAATGATTGTCAATTTTTTTTTGATTACATATTTTGCAGAAAATATTAAAAAGACATCAACACATACACAGATATCGCATATTTTAATACAATATATACATATAAGCGTAACTATCTGTACATTGGTTAATCATTTTCAAATATTTTGGAATGCTATTCAATTAGTAGACGCTGTGGTTGTACACAGTGAGCAGCTGGGGTTGGAATTAAATTGTAGGAAGACACAGGTTATGGTCGTCACTAGGAAGAACGAAGTACCACAATGTAATATACAAGTAAATGGGAATATTCTTCAACAAGTGAATCGGTTCAATTATCTCGGAACAGTCATAATATCTGATGGCAGATGCCTTGAAGAGATTAGAACAAGAATCGCCATTGCGAAAGTAGCCTTTAGCAAGATGAAAAACATTCTGACCAATAAATTGATGTCAATTGAAACGAGAAAAAGAGTGTTGAGGGGATACATAGAGCCTGTTCTTTTGTATGGATGTGAAACTTGGACAATGTGCAGTCAAGCTGAAAAACATCTGATGGCTGCAGAAATGTGGTTTCTGAGGAAAATGCAAAGAATACCATGGACAGATAGAAAAACCAATGACCAAGTACTACAAGAGACAAATGAAAATCTTAGATTGATTAGAGAAATTAGACGTAGACAGTCAAAATTTTTTGGACATGTTATGAGAAGAAATGGACTGGAGAACTTGGTGACAGCTGGCAAGATCGAGGGGAACAGACCAAGAGGAAGACCGAGAGGAAAATACCTGGATGGCTTGGCCACATGGCATGGACGAGACAGGAACACTGAGCTGATCCACGACTCTGGTGATCGAGTGAAATGGCGAATCATGACCGCCCACGCTTTCCGGCATGGCACATGATTGATTGATTGATTCATAGTGGGGGGAAAAACAGTCGTATACCCCAACATAATGGTTCAGACTACTTATCTAATGCAATAATTGTTAAATGTTTTACAATAGGGTCATAAACTCAGATGTCAGGTCTTAGTCAGATATGACTGAGCTACAGTATAACAGTAGACGGTACTACCTGCTTTCTGTTAGCGCCGAACGTTGGGCGGCGCTTACCAAACCCGACACCCCACATTGTGCCAACGGCTTCGGGCGGAAGAGCGCAGTTGGGAGGGTACAAGAGTTACCCTTTTGCGAGGAAATGCAACCTAAAGACAAAGTGTCTTGGCAGGGCAGACCAGGCCCTAAGCCTTGGTTGGCGGCTGGTCTAGGATCGAAGCTCCTACAGGCGGACAATTAGAGCATTGCTTCTTGTTCCAGATGTATAGGTGTTACCTTTCCTCTGGAGTGAACTAGGCAGGCCGAGAGAGGGATAATGCTGCATGGGCAACACATGATCTCTATATTTTAGCCCAGGCTTTGTGCTATGGAGAGGCAATAACTCCATCCCTTACAAACTATCGTTTGTCAAGACGGCAAGGTGCCAATGATGATAAACTCAGATATAAAAGTTTAAAGCCACAACGGATATAAACAATTGTGGAAATAACAGGCGATGTATATTTCTAAAGGAAGATGGGCAGCAATACATTGTCTCTAAAAGTAACAAAGACAAGGCACAATATAAGTAGATATCGCCTAAGAAGCCGATGGAAAAAAGACAACAACATACTTAATAATACAGAGAACAATTTTGCAATTGTATATTTTGAATGTAACCTATTGATGTTAATTGAAACAACATACTACAATGACACAGAACAAGTGACAATTGTGTATTTCGAATATAAACTATTTCATATACCATCACCATAATTGGTACATAGAACAAAAGGTGTAGTGACCAAAATAATTATATGAGAAATCCAGATGGAGTATACGACAACATTTCCCTCACCGAATATTACAAAGCAAAAATATTGTACAGCAAAGTCAAAGAAAAAGGGTCGTGAGACACAAATATGACGAAAAGGACCAGCCACTTTGAAATAGGAAGTTTACTAACATTCCTTGCGGAGAGTTAAAGCAAAATGAGCGTTCAGAAGATATATAACATAGACACAAAATGAGCGTTCAGAAGATAGATAACATAGACACAAAATGAGCGTTCAGAAGATAGATAACATAGACACAAAATGAGCGTTCAGAAGATAGATAACATAGACACAAAATGAGCGTTCAGAAGATAGATAACATAGACACAAAATGAGCGTTTAGAAGATAGATAACATAGACACAAAATGAGCGTTCAGAAGATAGATAACATAGACACACACCTTCACTCAGAGTCGAGAGGACTTGTGGAAGGGTGAAAGGTTTCTCATGCGCGTCATGATGTATAAGGAACTGAATGAGGATTTCCCCAGGAAATTGATAAGCGCATGGTAGGTAGATATCAGCACACTGAAGGCAAAGGAGGCTGATGCTACACGATGCACCATGGCGGTTGGTTGGTATGTCATGTCCAAAATTAATTTAATTATTTACATGATGTCATTAAGTTGTTGTCTAAGAACATGTCATTTCAATATCCAGTAGAATGAGTATGTGCATGGTGAATGAGTTGACCAAAACCGACTAGAAACTTCACAATTTCCTCCACATTTAATAGACAATAGGCCGATCAAACTGGTACAATTTGCAGGCACATTAAAAAAAAACAAAAACAAATGGGGGAGGGGGCATAATGTCTTGGAACTCAAAAGAGTTAAGACGTACATAGGTTAGTAGAATAGTAATCACACACGACAATCCACGAGACAGGAACAACAAGGGTTAACGCTAGAACAAACACAGGGTTAATAATACTCAGTGAGTTCATCGATTCACGGGAAATGAAGGGGTCACAGGTAACGACCTGAGCTGGAAGGATAACTGGAATCGACATTCGGGCGCGGGTCAGCTTACGCAACAGACACACACAGACTTCAGTTAATATTTCTGTGCAAGTCTTCTACCAGATTTACCTAAGTGTTTACAACATCAAGAATGAAGCAGGTTTCACAGTTAGTTCACTCCAACAGTCAACATAGCACAGTAAGTGTTCACTTAGACTGTTTATGGACAATCCTGGTTCAAAAGTGGCATCGTGGGTTAGTTGACGACAGCACAAGCGAGAAATTATATACACACGAGAAAGATGATTACTGAACTGATGGTCTGTAGTGGACGGTCGATAAGAGTCAGCACATAGAATGTGAGAACTGCTTAGCTGGCAACAGACAGTCGGTATGAAATAAACTATATGAGAAGCAGCCGCGGTGCGTTTGGTCTACTCTGTTGAGCGCATCTGTAAGCGGACGTTGGTATGCGAGCTAAGTGACGAGAATAGTCAAAATGAATGTACCTGCCAACCAAAATACCATATACATCACACCAAGAACAATCGTCATATACACTGTGCCCAATAACAATAGCGTTTTACACCAAGGCAGTAGGCCAATGAGTCATCATCATCATTATCATCATCATAATCATCATCTTCCACTTCAGCCGTCAATCGTAGTGGGGAGGAATAGTTGACTCTCCGCCGCCTAATGGGTGGCACTGGACAGTGTCATTCCGTATGATTGTAGAATGTCTTCGAAGTCGTCAATCCATTTTCTTCTGAACGTTCGCTTGATAATCGTTGCAGGTCTTCTTTGATATAGCGCCAGTGCTGGTAGTTGATGGTTGTATTCTAACGAGATGGCCAAATCAGTTGATCTTCTGACTTTCAATAAATGTGGCACAAAGTGTTGATCCCACTGTCTGTCTGATAACATCCTTTCTTATTCGGTCTCGGATAGGTAAGCTGACAGCTCTCCTCAAGCATCTCATCTCACTGGTGTTGTTTTTGAGTAAGTGTGTGTGTGTGTGTGTTTTTTTTTTTTTTTTCCATTTTGACATTAGCCAAATTAGTGCAGCAAGGAAATATTTAGTCACATAATACATTATGCATACATCCTGATTCCAGTTCTAAATGCAGTTTTCTAGATCTGATATACAACATAACATATTTGCTCATCTGTTTAGCTTAGAGTAATAACTATTGAGAACATTAATTGAACATTCTATAGAAGTAAACAAAGACCTACATCTTTGCTTTATTGACTACACAAAAGCTTTCAATAAAGTAAGACATGTCAACATGATAAGGATGCTTGCAGATCAAGAAATTGATTGGAAAGACCTTAGACTTGTTACAAAAAATATACATTGGATACAACTAGTGGGCATAAAGATTGATAATAAAGTAATTCAATACCATGACACCCAGAGTTTGTAGACCGGTGAGTGACAGCGAAATATTTCTGTGGCTTGTTCTCGTCACATATTTAGTCATTGCATTTATTATTTATAAATCCCGATTTATGTTCTACACCCAAGTCTCTATATTTTGGTATACAGCATGATGTATCTGCTGAATTTATTAGCTAAGATTAATAATTATTGTGAGGCCATGAACGCAGTTTTGTGGTCTAGTAAGAGCGGCTGAGAAATATTTCTGCCACATCTCCTCATCGCCTACTTAGTCATTAAAAATATCATCTGTATATCCTAATTTCGGTTCTACAACCTATTCTGCACGTTTTGATATACAAGCACGACATATCTTCTGACTTGGCTAACTCCGAGGTGATTGTGAGGTAATTGAATGCAATTTTGTAGTCTAGAGAGAGCGGCTGAGAAATACTCCTGTCACATGTTCTTGTCGCATACTTAGTCACGGAATATATCATATATCATGTAATAGTCTGTACATTCTATTGCACGGCATGACTGCTCCTAGCAATAATTATTGTGAAGTCATTGCAGTGAGTGGCGTGGAAATATTTATGTCATATGTGCTCGTCGGATATTTAGTAACCTAATATATAATTTATACATCCCAATTTATATTCTACATCCTATTCTGTAGAGGTTGATATACGACATGATTATTTGCTCGCTCGATTAGTTCAGTGTAATAATTATTCTGAATTCAGTTTATACAACTTTTCTCCCAATTGTCAGTACATTTTCTTGTGAGAATAGAGCTGTTTTTGTAAATAGTCATGATCGTGTGTACTTCTAAATAACATATATTTTGTAATTGCGGGCATTAGTCCATGTTTGTAAATTTTTGGAGAGTGGGACTCAAACTAACAACCAAATCTTACAGTTGTATTTACCAGTCACCTGCCCTGCTCATGTCACAGTAGGTCATGCCTCATTTGGGAACTTAATAAGAGATCTACCATAGATTATTTCACACATAAGTTACTGTTTTTCCTAGTCATAGTTGTCTAAACGTTCACGCATTGTTTAATTAATATCAGAATAATGTATATTTACTGAAGGGCAGCAACTCGCTACATACTAACAAGAACGCTAAACATAATGATACTGACAAGTCAAATCTAATTATTGGCGCCAACAGTTACTTAAATAGAATGAAAGCACAAATTTAAACCTCACAAGTACCAAATTTATGTAATATATTTTGCAGCTTGAAATATATTGGTGACAGCAGTATACACAATTTTGCAACCACGTTCTTAAAAAAATAGTGAACAATTTGGACTTATAAGAACTGTTTATGTACTATGTCTGCTGTAAAAACCTAGTGGTTTTCAGTAGTGGTCTACTTATTTCCCTCTTTGGACGGCAATCGATTGCAAATTAATGGAACAAGGACATGGAACTTCAAGGGGTGACTTTTGCCCCTGGGGAATCTTGAGCCATAAAAGTCTGAATTCTGACTGACTTGGGCATAGGATTATTAATCCGAATCTTGTGATGGATTCTAATGTAACTTCTCGTTGTAAGGTTAATGCTAGAATTGACAGTTTCAATCCATAAATGGAAACTGATAATAGATAACTCAAACGCCTCTTTGAGGCTCAAGGTGCAGTTTTTTCGAAATACAACAATACGTTTGCTTGGCCCAGTATGCTTAATTGTCTCAGTGCTCCAACAACAACAACAACAACAACAACAACAACAACAACAACAACACAAAAATGTTTGAACCAAACAATGGCGCACAATCAAATAAAAAAGCATTATCATGTAAATTTCCATTCACTGATCTTTGCAACTGCGGAAGATACCACACAGCAAATAAGACGATGGCCCTAGTATGGCGATATATCGCCCTTCTGTCCAATCGGGAGGTCACATTTCGTCACAGAATCAGTTAATCTCTGTCACATACCTGCTACTATGATTGCAACCAAATATGTGAGTAACGATTGCAGTTACTATTCGGAGGTACTTTAGTGGATGTGGGAATATTCTGAGGTACTGAGGTGGATGTGAGAATATTCTGAGGTACTGGGGTGGATCTGGGGATATTCTGAGGTACTGGAGCGGATGTGGGAATATTCTGAGGTACTGGGGTGGATCTGGGGATATTCTGAGGTACTGGAGCGGATGTGGGAATATTCTGAGGTACTGGAGCGGATGTGGGAATATTCTGAGGTACTGGAGCGGATGTGGGAATATTCTGAGGTACTGGAGCGGATGTGGGAATATTCTGAGGTACTGGGGTGGATCTGGGAAATTTCTGAGGTACTGGAGTGGATGTGGGAATATTCTGAGGTACTGGGGTGGATCTGGGAAATTTCTGAGGTACTGGAGTGGATGTGGGAATATTCTGAGGTACTGGAGCGGATGTGGGAATATTCTGAGGTACTGGAGCGGATGTTGGAATATTCTGAGGTACTGGGGTGGATCTGGGAAATTTCTGAGGTACTGGAGCGGATGTGGGAATATTCTGAGGTACTGGAGCGGATGTGGGAATATTCTGAGGTACTGGGGTGGATCTGGGAAATTTCTGAGGTACTGGAGTGGATGTGGGAATATTCTGAGGTACTGGGGTGGATCTGGGAAATTTCTGAGGTACTGGAGTGGATGTGGGAATATTCTGAGGTACTGGAGCGGATGTGGGAATATTCTGAGGTACTGGAGCGGATGTTGGAATATTCTGAGGTACTGGGGTGGATCTGGGAAATTTCTGAGGTACTGGAGCGGATGTGGGAATATTCTGAGGTACTGGGGTGGATCTGGGAAATTTCTGAGGTACTGGAGTGGATGTGGGAATATTCTGAGGTACTGGAGTGGATGTGGGAATATTCTGAGGTACTGGAGCGGATGTGGGAATATTCTGAGGTACTGGGGTGGATCTGGGAAATTTCTGAGGTACTGGAGCGGATGTGGGAATATTCTGAGGTACTGGAGTGGATGTTGGAATATTCTGAGGTACTGGAGTGGATGTGGGAATATTCTGAGGTACTGGGGTGGATCTGGGAAATTTCTGAGGTACTGGAGCGGATGTGGGAATATTCTGAGGTACTGGAGTGGATGTTGGAATATTCTGAGGTACTGGAGTGGATGTGGGAATATTCTGAGGTACTGGGGTGGATCTGGGAAATTTCTGAGGTACTGGAGCGGATGTGGGAATATTCTGAGGTACTGGAGTGGATGTGGGAATATTCTGAGGTACTGGAGCGGATGTGGGAATATTCTGAGGTACTGGAGCGGATGTGGGAATATTCTGAGGTACTGGGGTGGATCTGGGAAATTTCTGAGGTACTGGAGTGGATGTGGGAATATTCTGAGGTACTGGAGTGGATGTGGGAATATTCTGAGGTACTGGAGCGGATGTGGGAATATTCTGAGGTACTGGAGTGGATGTGGGAATATTCTGAGGTACTGGAGTGGATGTTGGAATATTCTGAGGTACTGGAGTGGATGTGGGAATATTCTGAGGTACTGGGGTGGATCTGGGAAATTTCTGAGGTACTGGAGCGGATGTGGGAATATTCTGAGGTACTGGAGTGGATGTGGGAATATTCTGAGGTACTGGAGCGGATGTGGGAATATTCTGAGGTACTGGAGCGGATGTGGGAATATTATGAGGTACTGGAGCGGATGTTGGAATATTCTGAGGTACTGGAGCGGATGTGGGAATATTCTGAGGTACTGGAGCGGATGTGGGAATATTCTGAGGTACTGGAGTGGATGTTGGAATATTCTGAGGTACTGGAGTGGATGTGGGAATATTCTGAGGTACTGGAGTGGATGTGGGAATATTCTGAGGTACTGGAGCGGATGTGGGAATATTCTGAGGTACTGGGGTGGATCTGGGAAATTTCTGAGGTACTGGAGCGGATGTGGGAATATTCTGAGGTACTGGAGTGGATGTTGGAATATTCTGAGGTACTGGAGTGGATGTGGGAATATTCTGAGGTACTGGGGTGGATCTGGGAAATTTCTGAGGTACTGGAGCGGATGTGAGAATATTCTGAGGTACTGGAGTGGATGTTGGAATATTCTGAGGTACAGGAGTGGATGTGGGAATATTCTGAGGTACTGGAGCGGATGTGGGAATATTCTGAGGTACTGGAGCGGATGTGGGAATATTATGAGGTACTGGAGCGGATGTTGGAATATTCTGAGGTACAGGAGTGGATGTGGGAATATTCTGAGGTACTGGAGCGGATGTGGGAATATTATGAGGTACTGGAGCGGATGTGGGAATATTATGAGGTACTATAGTGGATGTGGGAATATTATGAGGTACTATAGTGGATGTGGGAATATTATGAGGTACTATAGTGGATGTGGGAATATTCTGAGGTACTGGAACGGTTGTGGGAATATTATGAGGTACTATAGTGGATGTGGGAATATTATGAGGTATTGGAGTGGATCTGGGAATATTCTGAGGTACTATAGTGTATGTGAGAATATTATGAGGTATTGGAGTGGATGTTGGAATAAACTGAGGTACTGGAGTGGATGTGGGAATATTCTGAGGTATTGGAGTGGATGTGGGGATATTACAAGGTACTATAGTGGATGTGAGAATATTCTGAGGTATTGGAGTGGATGTGGGAATAAACTGAGGTGCTGGAATGGATGTGGGAATATTTCTATTCATGTAACAAACGGTGTAATATTTTTTTTTTAAATTTAATATAAACATTATGCACTCCTAGTGCTCTGACCATCTCCTAGTGCTCTGACCGTCTCCTAGTGCTCTGACCACCTCCGAGTGCTCTGTCCACCTCCTGATGCTCTGTCCACCTCCGAGTGCTCTGTCCACCTCCGAGTGCTCTGTCCACCTCCTGATGCTCTGTCCACCTCCTAGTGCTCTGTCCATCTCCTAGTGCTCTATCCATGTATTGTAAACGTGTCATGCTCCTTCACAAAGGACGTGCATTGAAACATAGGAAGAATTACACACGCGAGAAAATCATTTAACGGGAAACGGTTGTATCAGAGATAAAAATGGGAGAAATTAGAGCTAATAAAACGGATGACTTGAAAAAAATATTGGATTGATTCTTTAGACGATTTACGTTAGGACAACAAAGATACCAAATCGAAACTATATAATACTCACGACGGCCCAAAATGCATTAAAGGTTGACGTAGAAAAGCCATCAGAATGATGAAACAAAGGAAAGCTGCAGGTCTTGATAAAATAACAGTGGAAATGATAATATCTATATTACCCCTAAAGTCGGAGTGGGTTCACCTGATGGCGAGGGACACTGGTAATAGGAAAGCTAATCCACACGCAAAAATCAGTCCAGTGTACTAGAAGTAGTAGCACTTGTATATGGACTACGCTTGAGTTCAAAGCGAGTGGAGGCAAACATAAATAAATAAAAAAAATCTATATCAAACTTTGGCATTAATGGTACCACAATAATACGTAATAACATGTGTAATACTAGATACATCCCCAATAACATGAAAACAGCCCTTTTTCATCACACTTCCTCACAATCACCACAAAGCTGTTGATTGTGTAGACTACGGGACTGTTAGCTTAATGAGACATATTACTAAAACACGCCTCAAAATCATACAAGAAACACATTTTAAATACAGTAAATAAATGAGTATTTGAAGAATCATTTGTCTTTCGTAAGAGCAGCGGCACCAGAGAAGCCATTATTTGTTTCAGGATTTAAACACACAAGCCACGAACAATATGTTGCACTATTTAGTGAGACGTTAGCAATCAGGCGACTCCAACCGGTTTTGTGTAAACATAAAGAGTTCATTCTAAATTTGAAATTATCGTAGGGGTAACAGATTTTCCACATTTGAACAATATCCGTGACTAAGTGTTTCAATTGTTTCAGCTTAAGTATTATTCATTTACTCACTTCATATGATAAATAACTCTTCTGTATGCACCCGACGAGATGCAGCCAAATATGCCAGATAATAAATCGTGCAACATTTTGCTTGTGTCTTCTGTCTTAAATTCACTAAGGGAATATATTGTTTTGTTTAAGAATATTGACTGAAAAATATATTGAAGTCCACAATTATTTATTTGTTTTAAAGATTACAAGAAAACTTTTTACAAAGTAACTATGAACAAGCATGTTTTCCTGACGGCTTGGTGTCGTATGTTCGAATCCCAGTTGAAGCGGGGATTATTTTCGCTGACCTGAACTTGCAGGTTGACCGAACCTCAAAATGATGCCAGTACATTTCCTGGGAAGTCAAGGCTACTGGTGTGATACAGACACCATCACCCACCGAGCGTCGTTTGGTTTAAAACATGGGGCAAGCACCATATACCAAACGTGCATTATAATGGGAAATGTACTTTACTGCAACATGACCAGTTAATTACAATAAGAAAATGGATTCGGTGGAAAAGATATCATACTATTTAGTAACTTATATTGGGAACAACAAGTAGCAACAATTAGATATGTACATAGGTCAGTATGGCCGAATGGATAAGAACGCGCATTCGTAAACATCCGGTGTGCTGATGCCGAGGTAAGAGGTTCAACCTCTACACCGGACAGTTGGACTAAAATGTTGACCTATCATCCTTGACTTGGGGACGTAAATTACAAGTACCTCTGAAGTCGGAGTGGGTTCGCCTGATGGCGAGGGGGCACTGGTAATAGGAAAAGGTAATCATCACCCAAAAATCAGTCCAGCACACTAGAAATAGTAGCACTTGAGTGGAGCACGCTTGAGCTCAAAGCGAGCGAACGAAAGAAACAAATAAATAGAGCAAAGGACCTCTTTAAACGCTATAAGGACATTGGGCATAAAGTGCTAGTCTATATTTGTATCTATATTTGTAGACCAACAGGCACTCCATGGGTCATGGGGTCAGTGTTGAGCCAACTGTCTTTATTTCCCCGGAGATTTTCTGGTACTCATTTAAGTCTGTGTTGACTTAGGAGTAGTGGTTAAGTGTGATTGGGGAGAGGGGGGGGGACTGGGGAGGCACATAGCTGGCAGGCAAGTTATATGCTCATAGAAATGTGCGGGTTATCCCTCCTTTACGTGGAGAGAGAGGCAAAAGTTAAGGTTACCATAGGGTTGGTCTCGAGGAGAGAAAGAGGAAACAGCACAAGTTACTCTAGAGTTAGTCTGGATGAGAGAAAGAGGCAAGACACAGGTTACGATAGAGTTAGTCTCGAAGAGAGAAAGAGGCAAAAGCAAAGGTTACTATAGAGTTGGTCTGTACCATGATCTCAGCGGACGCGACCAAGATAGAATGTTTAAAATGTGTTCACAACAGACTAAATAAACTTTAATCTTTGTCACAAGTTCACAAACGATACCACCAACATTTGCCATTGCAGCCTAGAAGCAATGAAAACTGATACTATTGAATACTTGGCCTATCCACAAGGAGCATTTCAGCAAAACATCAGTTCTTGCTAATTTTTTGTTGTTGTTGCTTCAAGTGGTTAAAAAAGAAAGAATTGTGAACGTTTAAATGACAGCAATAATATGAGCATGCACTCAACAAAAAAAAAAAAAAACGAAACAAAGGAAGAGAAAGAGGAAGCAAGAACAGAAACAGCAGTAGTAGCAATAGAATAATCATAGGAAGGAGGACGGGGAACTATGATTCTTTATTTGTTGTTATACACTGACATAAACATTAGATTTGTTGTCATTTACCGTGAACCTGGCTGAACTCTCACTTGCTTAGTAAGCTTAAGATTAGCAAGCAAGCTTACATTACAGTTACAGACGCATTGTATGTATTGTCGACTCATAACTATATCCAGCGTTGACGTATTCCTGTTTGCCATGAGGTTGGACTTTGATTGAGGATATGTGAACCCCGTTCTGGTCTGATTTGGCGGTGTTGGCTTTTATTTCTGAAGAAGATTCATCACAGCCATTCTCCATTTTACCGGTAATTTTATCTCTGTCTGTTGAGGTTAGATTTGCATGTATGCTGTCTTGTTTATCTCTTAATACTAGATTAATGTTATTCTTGTCTACCTCGTCTGTTGTATTTTTTGTGTGAGAAGAAGAGGCTGAAGTAGTGTCATTTTGGTTAGTTGGGTGTTTCAGACCGGGAGGGCTGACCTGGTCCAGCCGTACATGAGCACTCGGCCCTATAAAGGACAAGACAACGGGAACAAGGAAAACAGCATGCAGAACACCAAAGCCTATGACCAAAAGCATGATCTTGAAAAACGTCTGGAAAATGTAAGATTGGGTGAACAGAAGCATAATAAGTCCAATAATTGATGACATGGCACCATTGAATATGGGGCTTGAAGCATGAATAATGGCGTCTTTTGCACGATTTTGTTTTGATAGTTCCTCCGATACCATGTAGGCCGTACACACGTGAGCACTGCAGATGAAAACAACATTTAAATTATGATATTTTGTTTTAACAGGAACTTTTAAACTCATTGTGTGTCAAGTATTACTATCCGTAGACTGCATGAGTAAATCAATAATACATTGACATTGGCACCTTGCCGTCTTGACAGACGATAGTTTGTGCTTTAAAAAGGCATAATAACTTTTAACTATGGCGGTAGCGAGTGTGACTGATAAGGCCAATTTGCGCTGTAAATGTCCGTTCACAGTGGGTGCATGTGAACACGTGGTCATTTCCACCATCATGCACCATCTTACGTCTCAAACGCTTGGTGTGTGACTTTTCTGCAATAATTTTCTCCTTTGACTTTATTCCATTTCTGATATTTGCCCTCCATGCAACACGTTCAGCGGCGACTTGCTCCCAATGTGCATTATCAATGCCTGTATCAATCATGTCCCGCTTACACACATCTTTGTATCGTAGTAGAGGCCGACCCTGAGATCTCTTACCCATCTGTAATTCACCAAAAAAGATATCCTTTGGTATTCTACCATCATCCATCCGTCTAAGATGTCCTATCCATCTAAGTCTACGAAGACTGAGCATGGAATAAACTGTCACACAACCTGATCTTTCCAATACTTCAGTATTTGTGATTTTGTCTTGCCACTTAATACCAAGAATTCTTCGCAGACACCGCATATGAAAGCTGTTTAAATTGTTCTCTTGGTGTGAGTAAGTTGTCCAGGTTTCACTGCCATAGAGAAGAGTACTAAGGACACAGGCTTGATAGACAAGGACTTTTGTTTTGGCAGTAAGCTTCCTGTTCTCCCAGACTCTTTTTCTTAACCTGTTCATTGTTGTTGCTGCCTTACCAATCCGGATGTTGATTTCCTGATCTAGGGATAATTTGCTATTTACCACCGATCCTAGATATGTAAAATGGTCTACTATCTCTAGTTCGGCGTCGTCAATAAAGATTGATGGTACCCCATGTGCACCTTGTGACATAATCTGTGTCTTCTTTTTGCTAATTGTTAAACCAAATTCAGAACAAGCATTGGAGAATGCAGATAGTAGACATTGCAATTCTTCCTCAGAGTGGGTCGTAACTGCAGCATCATCTGCAAAAAGCAACTCTCTGATCAGTACCCTCCTAATTTTGGTCTTAGCCTTCAATCTCTGAGCATTGTAGAGGCCGCCATCTGAGCGTGAGTGAATGTATATACCACCATCCTGATCACGAAATGCATATTTCAGTAGAAGTGAAAAGTATATTCCAAAGAGGGTGGGAGCTAGTACACAACCTTGCTTAACTCCACTCTTGATTTCAAATTCTTCAGAAGTTGCACCATCAAACTTGATTATACCCTTCATGCCTTTGTGGAACGATTCCACAATGGACAGAAGAGTTGGTGGGCAGCCAATCTTCTTTAGTGCCTTGAACAGACCCTCACGACTGACCAAATCAAATGCCTTTGTGAGGTCGATGAAGGCAATAAACAGTGGTTGATTCTGTTCACGGCATTTTTCTTGCATTTGTCGCAATGAGAATATCATATCAGTGGTAGACCGGTTCTGTCGAAAGCCACACTGTGATTCGGGGTAGACTTGATCTCCTAGGACTTGAAGTCTGCGCAGAACAATTCTGGCAAATACTTTTCCAACAATACACAGAAGTGAGATACCCCTATAGTTGTTGCAGTCGCTCCGATCGCCCTTGTTCTTGTACAGTGTTATGATGCTTGAATCTTTGAAATCCTGTGGGACTTGTCCTTCACGCCAGCATAGCTCTATTAGCTGGTGGATCTGTATAGTGAGTGTGTCTTGCCCACTCCTGATAACCTCTATTGGAATCCCATCCTTACCTGGAGCCTTGCCAGATGCAAGTTCATTTATAGCACATTTAACTTCTGTTATGGTGGGAAGTGTGTCCAGGTGGTCAAGAGTTGGTAGAGCCTCTATGGCGTTGAGGGCATTATCCGCTAGTTTGGTCTCACTTGAGTAAAGCTCCAAATAGTGCTCTACCCATCTGTCCATCTGCTGTTTCTTATCAGTGATGACTTCTCCAGTCAAGGTTTTCAATGGTGCACTTCTTTTGATCACTGGACCACAGGCTTTCTTTATTCCTTCATACATGCTTCTTATGTCTCCCTTATCACTTGCGATTTGAATGGACTCACATAACTTGATCCAATAATCATTTGCACACTGCCTGGTAGCCTTTTGCACATCCTTCCTAGCTTGCCTTAGCTCACTCAGAGTGTTACGCGTTGGTCTTTCCTTGTTTCTTAAGAGAGCTTTCTTCTTCTTATCAATCAAGGGCTGCAGAGTCTCGCTGTTGGCCGCAAACCAGTCCTGCCTCTTATGATCCACAGTGCCGTAAACCTTTACGGCAGTTTTACAAAGAGTTTCCTTAAGTTTATTCCATTTATCATTTACTGTACAATTTTCTGGTGTATCAGTGAAAGCGTCTTCAAGTTGCTGTTGAAACTGAAAGCACTTTTCAGGATCATGAGTGTTAATAATATTAATCCTGGGGCTAGATTTGTGTTTAGCTGTGTAGATTCTCTTTGGTCTCAGTCTAACCCTTGCAACAACCAAAGAATGATCCGTATCACAGTCAGCACTGTGGTAACTACGAGTCAATGATATATGGTTCAGATGTTGTCTCCGTGTGATGATGAAGTCCAGCTGGTGCCAATGGCCGGATCTTGGATGTTTCCATGTGACCTTATGCATCTCTTTTGTTTTAAAAAAAGAGTTTGTAATACATAGGTCATTACTGGTGCAATGCTCCAGCAGCCTTTGCCCATTTTCATTCATGCGACCGATGTTGTATTTTCCAAGGCACACTGGCCATGAACTCGAGTCCTTGCCCACACGAGCATTGAAATCACCGAGCATATAAATGTAGTCGGATTTTGGAACTGCCTTGATCACAGAGTCTAACTCCTCATAGAACAAATCCTTCACATCATCAGAGGAATCGAGTGTCGGTGCATATGCAGTAATAATGGTGTCAAACCCACAAGAGGTTGCCAAGCGCAGGGATAATAGTCTTTCATTTCCCCCTGCTGGAATTTCAATCATTCCCAGTAGCGAATTCTTCACTGCAAAGCCCACACCGTGTTGCCTTTTTTCTGCCTGCCCTTTACCCTTCCAGAAAAAGGTGTAGTTGTTTTCCCTGAGTGACCCTTCCTCAGCGAGGCGAGTCTCCTGCAGGCCAGCAATATCAATGTTAAGACGATTGAGTTCGGCATCAATCACAGCCGTTTTTCTCACATCGTCAATATTGGTCAAGTCAGTGGAAAATCCTGGACACATGGTTCTCACGTTCCAGGTTGCAAGCCGTAGCTTGAGGTTTCTATTTATATTTTTGTTTGTACCTGGTGCATTGGTTTTACAGCCTGCGATTCAGATTTTGTCCTAGCCCCAAGCACCCATTGAAGCAGGCAGGCTGTGGCGGATCAGCACCCAATTGGCTGGGGGCTGCCCAGCTTGAGGCGGGCGGTAGCTGATCAGTGACACCTATAGGTGTCTCCCACCGTCAGAGGCAACGCGTGGCGCCCCATGTCTACGCCAACTGACAAGGACTTATAACCCGTAACAGTTGCCTCTCGCTTTGATTCCGAGACCAGTTAAGACCAGGGATGGAGTTATTGCCTCTCCATAGCACAAAGCCTGGGCTAAAATATAGAGATCATGTGTTGCCCATGCAGCATGATCCCTCTCTCGGCCTGCCTAGTTCACTCCAGAGGAAAGGTAACACCCCTACATCTGGAACAAGACAAGCTGCAGAAGCTGCCGGATCAGCAAAGCAATGCTCTAACTGTCCGCCTGTCGGAGCTTCGATCCTAGACCAGTCGCCAACCAAGGCTTAGGGCCTGGTTGTCAATCAATAATAATGTAAATCAATAATAATGGAAAGTGAAATTGGTTAGGTTTGGAAGAGCACACGGACAAAGGACAAAATGGATGTTATGGCTGGAAAGTTTTCATTGGCACATAGAAAAGAAAAACACTGATATAACTGCATTTAAAAATACTATAAAAGAGTAATTTAGCCGAGATCCGGAAGATGTGTCGAATCCTACAAAACACAAATCACACTGCCATAGATCAGCTGACAAGAAGTGACGTATTGCATAATGTATAAGCCATATCAAGTGAGTGTGGTGGAGGGAGAAGTGAATATCTCTAGGGAGTGCTTCTCAACCTTTTTTTGGCCCATGCATCTCTTCACCATATGTTCGGAATATCACCCCCCCCCCCCTTTCGTATTTCCCCCTATAAATTTCCCCTCCCCGCCCTACTCAGTATACGTAAAACCGAAAATTAAATTTAATGACACATACTTAAACAAGTCTAGATGTCTAAAGAAAACGTGATTTGCGGGTCTAATTACATTATAAAAGGAATTTCAGAAGGGCGAGAAGTACAGAACTGTAAAGTATGGAAGGAAAAACAATATCAAGTAATCGGTTCTTGTATACACGATCTTGAAATAATCTTAATTCCCCCCCCCCCCCCCCCCCACTCAACACTAAAATTCCCCCCTGGGGAGGAATTCCCCACCTGTTGAGTGAGAACCACTGCTCTAGGGAAGACACAGGTGGTATGGGCACAGTGCAAAGAAAAGGGAGTGTTTAGATTGTACGCACGCTAAGTTCATTTGATCTCCCACGGTTATTGTTATTATTGTTGGTTCGAGTTGTAAATTCTTGCCCGACTTGAAGAAGTCAAGACTGGTCTTGATTTAGCTCTCATCACTATTTAAAAAAAAGGAAACGGCAGACTCATTCCTAACATGCTAGGAGTGCAAGGCGGGGTGCTGATTCTCTATCACCACCGTGGGAAGTTGCTGTGATTCTCCTGCAGTATCGTAACCTGCAACGTTGAAATCTTCTTCCGTCTTAACATGGCGAATCCTCATTTGGGTAGCCACACTAGTATCTGTCTAGCAGTGACGTGAAGAGAGGTCTTGGTGATCGTAAACCTCGACCCTGGCCATCAGAGCCTTTATATACCATCCTTCATGGTAAGTAAAAGTAATGTGAATGTTCCTTCACACCTCCTTACGTTCATTGAATATCGGGTGTTAGCCCCAAATCTATAGACCAATCGGAACTTGATGGGCAATGTGATCAATAACACGTTGTATGCCTTTACTTTCCAGAACAGGTCCTGGTACCCATTTTAAGCTCGGTCGACCTGGGAGGCAAGGCCAATTAATAAAAAAAATCCTCGCTTCGATAGGAATTCGAACACATGACCCTCAGACCGGCATGCAACAGGCTAGCCATTGAGCTAATTCGGCTCTCATCAATTACACATTTCTTCTTCTGTTTTATTTCTCCTAATGGAGCACAGCCTCTTGCATAACTCACACCAAGCCCTCTCTTATCTTTCGCTTTTCCCCATAATTCACATCATGTTCTCCTCATATTATTCATATGATTTAAAGTCTCCCTCTGTTTCTTTTGCTCTGTGAGTTCCACAGAAAGAATTTTCTAGTTATTTCACACGTCTCAGCAGGTTTACTCAACGTGTATCTTACTATCTTACCCAGCGCGAGCGTATTTTCCCCATCTCGTCATTGGCTAGAATTTTAGTTCTCTCCACAAGCCCCGCATTAGTGATTCTGACATACCTTTGTAGTTCTTCTGTTCTGCGCATGTACCAGTTTGTGATTGTATGAAGTTTATTGTTGATTGTTTTAATTGTTCCTCTTGTTTCCGATCCATATGGCAGTAGTGATTTAATATTCTAAGTTTGGTAAAAAGTTAATTTCTAGCGTTGTCATTGGACTACTCCTCCCTCTTTCCCTCTGCTGTACTCTTTTTAAAATCTTAGGATGTGCCTTGAGAGCTTTTTGCCTTTTTTTTTTTAATTTACGAAGTTTTCTATGTTCTGTTATATTTTCACGAATTAATTCGATTGACAATATTTAAAAACGGCTTGATTCTTGTCATTTTTCTTTCAATAATACCACATCTCAATTTTCTTTCCACGTGTTTGTTATCACGCGTAGTTTTGTCCAGATTTCACAACCATAGCATTCGTCTGGCAAGATGTACCTACGAAGAATTGTTTTCCATAGATACAGCTGTATAAGCTATGGGGTTTGGATGATTTTGGTTTTCTGTAAACCCCTTAGTGCCATTGCTATGTAATAGTAATCGACTTTGTATAACAATATTAGCTTGCCTTCCGGTCCAGTGACCACGGTTTAAACCACCATCGAGGCGGTTGTTTAACAATTGACCTGAGATCCCAGGATGACCCAGACTAAACTGTCTGGTTTCCTTTGGGTCGTGTTATCTTTACAGACATCCTTATCTGGTTTCCTTTGGGTCGTGTTATCTTTACAGACATCCTTGTCTGGTTTCCTTTGGGTCGTGTTATTTTTATATGCATCCTTGACTGGCTTTCTTTGTGTCGTGTTATCTTTACAGGCATCCATGTCTGTTTTCCATTGTGTCGTTGTCTCTTCCTATACATCATTAACTAATTCCATTTGTGGCGTCTTCTCTTTAAAAGCATCATTGTCTAGTTTTCTCTGCCAAGACACTGTCTAGTTCCCTTTGCATCGTTGTCTCTTCCAAGGCATCCTTGACTAGTTCCCTTTGTGTCGCATTGTCTTCAAAGATATTCTTGACGAGGTTCTCTTTGTGTTGTGATATCTTCCAAGACATCCTTGACTAGTTCCCTTTGTGTCGCATTGTCTTCAAAGATATTCTCTGTGTTGTGATATCTTCCAAGACATCTTTGACTAGCATATTCTGTGTCGTGATCTTTTATATGGCATCCTTCATTTGTGTCGTGGTTTGTTCTAAGACATCCTTGATAATTCGCTTTGTATCCTCGTCTCTTCCGAGACATGCTTGACTAGTTCCCTTTGATCCATTGTCGCTTCCAAGTTATTTTCGATTAGTTCCCTTTGTTTCACGATCTCTTCTGAAACATTCTTGACTAGTCCACTGTCTATTGTCGTCTCTTTTAAGACACCCGAGACTAGCTTCCAATGTGCACTAGTCTCTTCTAAATATTCTTGACTAGTTCCTTTTGTGTCTTGGTCTTTTCCAACACACTGCATGGCTCATTTTGACCTTAAGTGGTATTTGTTACATTTTTCTGTAACGCCACATTTATGCTGCGTCATAATATTCTCCATCTTGTTACCTAATCGTTTCACAGGTGTAAGTTAACATTCGATTCTTAGTAATATTTAAGAGTCGTTTTTCCAGTGAGCATTAATGATAAGAATTCAATCATACAAACAGATAAATAATTACTTAGTATGTTTGGTTAATGACAAACATGGTTGCCTTACCAGAAATCCACAGAGAACCCAACACTCATGATAAGCTCAATCATGGTAATGGAACTCAGTGTGAGATCCCAGTGTGCCATGAACCCAAAAATGCCCACGACAATCATGAACACCTGCACCGTCACAATGACGACCATCAGTGGATGTGGCAAGAAGATGCACGTTGCAACAAACATAACTGTAGAAATAGAAAGATAATTGGGGAAAAGAATGTATGCTACAGGACATATCTTCTAAAATGTTGCTGTTCTCCGTTAGCCTCAAGTGATGTATGGATGAAATAATGTATGAGGAAGGGTGAAAAAAGGGCAGAATGTTAGATGGGTCTATTTGAACAATTCTTAACCCGTTGAAAATAAAGTTTGTTCGTTCGTTCATCACCTTAGATACACATATTTAATGTTCACACCAGAGATTACGCCATGTCACATATATTTACACACCGCGTTCGTATTCAAAATCCTCAGTCTCTTCTTCTTCGTTCATCTGGATTTTTTTTTCGGACGTGACTGCGTTGTGCCTGTTTACAGCAGAGCTGCGTTCTTGCGCCGTTAGGCCGACACATTCAACTTCTGCGGGCATTTGTTGACCGGGTTAACCTTCCCGGATCATCAGTCTCTATCTCAGGTAATACGAGTGGCAATAATAAGCATCAGAAGAAAAACTAGATGACGATGATGATGATGATGACGACGAAGGAAAGAGGGAGACAGACACTGACGACAGGATACATATTGCAATAATCCTTGGATAACAGACCTGCAATTATCTGCCCGAAGTGGGTGTTGGGAAGCCGCTACTGGCATATTATGAAACAAAGTAGCAGCTTCTTTATTGTCGTCGTCGCCGCCACCGTCGTCCTTCTGGCCCCTTCGCCTTCCTTCTTCCCCTTATCGTCTTCCTTTCCCTTCTCTTCTTCAATCTTCTTCTTATTCCTCTTCTTCTTCTCATTCTCCTGTTACTTGCAGCTTGTGATGAGACTTCATCTGTGGCACTTGCTCTGTTTTGTTTTCGACAAAAGGCCATACCACCGGATTTGGTGATGGTTTTCAATTACCTCTTTATGCGAATTTCTTTAGCGGCTTAAGCTATATTCAGCTTTCTTCTAAGTCTGACAAGGCACACGTTTCTCATATCAACGAGCTGTATAGTTTCAAGTTCATATCATCTTTCTAAGTTACGAATTATAATCATTATGTTGAAGGCACTAATTACCTGTTTTGTTATACCACTGAAAGCAATTAAAGGCAGACCCGGTGAGATGTTGATAGAAAAAGCAGACCATTGCTTAAAAGGACAGCATAGACAGTTTTAATATACGGCTGTGAATCCCAGACAGTTAGTCAACAGGCGGAAAAATGCTCTGGAGCCTTGGAAATGTGGTTTTATAGAAGAATGCTGAAAATTTATTGGACAGCCAAAATGAGCAATTTGGACATTTTGAGGATGGCTAAGTCGCAAAGACAACTGAACACAAACATAAGAAAGAGACAGTCATCATGTATAGGCCACATTATGAGAAGACAAAAACTGGAATATGTTGTGACAACCGGATAGAGTTATGAAAAGGAAGATAGAGGAAGACAGCGTGAGAAAATTCTTGACAATCTTGTATCATGGCACGGAACGAAATCAATACATGAATTAATACATACCGTCGGATATCGGGAAAAAAAAACCCAGAAAAAAAATAAATAAATAAATAAATAAGGGCTTTTAAACTTATAGGCTACTGAAAGTTCTTATATTAGCGTGGACTAAAGAAGAAAAACGCCGACATTCTACAAGATCTAAACCTCTATGAAAACTGGTTCATAAAATGCGTCATGTCTCATAATCTGAAATACTTTTGGCCATAGTAAACGCCACAGTGCCTTGGACAGAACAGTGATGAAAGACATGGGTCGATCAGCACGAAGATGGACACAGGACGTTGCAATTACCTTGGGCATGAGGCTTCATGACATAAACTGGCAGGAATCCAGGAACTTTTCGATGGTTCGTTGATGAGAGAGAGAGAGAGAGAGAGAGAGAGAGAGAGAGAGAGAGAGAGAGAGAGAGAGAGTTAGTTAGTTAGTTAGTTAGTTAGTTAGTTAGTTCTGCAATAGACCTGCTAGATCAGTGGTTCTCAACCGGTGGGGAATTCCTCCCCGGGAATTTTAGGGTTTCCAGGGGGGGGGGGGATGAAGATCATTTCAAGATCGCGTTAATACAAGAACCGATTACTTGATATTGTTTTTCCCTTCATACTTTACAGTTAAGTACGTCTCATCCTTCTAAAATTCATTTTGTAAAGTCAGTACACCCAAAAATCATGTTTTATGTGGATGTCTAGACTTGTTTTAGTATGTGCTATTAAATTTACCTTACATTTTTACGTATACTGTATAGGGGTGGGGGATTTTAGATAGGAAATATGAAAGGGGGGGGGGGGATGACGTTCTGAAAATACGGTGAAGGGGGTGGGGTGGGGGGACGAGCCACATTTTTGATAGGAAGGGGGGGGGGGATGACGTTCTGAAAATATGGTGAAGGGGGGCACGGGCCAAAAAAGGTTGAGAACCACTGTGCTAGATGATTAGAGTATATAAGAGCATTTGGTCGACTGAGCTCCAGAGCAACATACAGGAAGTTATTAGTTAAGGTGTCACGTTCGTGACGGTAAGAAGAGCATCTCTTGATAGAGACAATGGCGACGGTCACCGAACAGCAAAGTGACTGCCATTAAGGAAAGCAAGGACAGACTATTTTCTTTACAGATCCCCGAAAACTATACACTATAGCAGTCAAATGGAGGACAAAATGGCAGAATGCATAAGATCGCTTTCTTAAACTTCCGGGGTGCTGATGCCGAGGTAGCAGGTTCAACCCCGACACCGGTCAGCTGGACTAAAATGTTGACTTCTCGTCCTCGACTTGGGGATGTAAATTACAAGTACCTCAGAAGTCGAAGTGGATTCGCTTGATGGCGAGGGACAATGGCAAATAGGGAAAGCTAATTCACACGCAAACATCAGTCCAGTGCAGTTCCCAGCAGTAGCAACTACTTGAGGTAGTAGCACGTATATGGGCTACGATTGAGTTCAAAGCGAGAGAACGCAAAATAAGTAGTCAAAAAATTATAGAGAACACAGAACTAGATAGAACAGAAGAAAAAAAAACACACTGTTATAGTGGCAAACTATTGTACAGGACTAGTCACTGGAAGATGCTGATGATGATGAACATATATACATATAAACAATGACACTATAAATACATATAAACAGTCACACCTTACATACATATAAACAATGGCATAATGCATACATGTAAACAGTGACACCATACATACATATAAACAATGACACCATAAATACATATAAACAGTGACACCATACATACATGTAAACAATGACACCATACATACATGTAAACAATGACACCATACATACATATAAACAATGACACCATACATACATGTAAACAATGGCACCATACATACATATAAACAATGACACCTTGCATACATATAAACAATGACACCATAAATACATATAAACAATGACACCATAAATACATATAAACAGTGACACCATACATACATGTAAACAATGACACCTTACATACATATAAACAATGACACCTTACATACATATAAACAATGACACCATACATACATGTAAACAGTGACACCATACATACATGTAAACAATGACACCATACATACATGTAAACAATGACACCTTACATACATGTAAACAATGACACCTTACATATATGTAAACAATGGCACCATACATACATGTAAACAGTGACACCATACATACATATAAACAATGACACCATAAATACATATAAACAGTGACACCATACATACATGTAAACAATGACACCATACATACATATAAACAATGACACCATACATACATGTAAACAATGACACCATAAATACATATAAACAATGACACCATAAATACATATAAACAGTGACACCATACATACATGTAAACAATGACACCTTACATGCATATAAACAATGACACCTTACATACATATAAACAATGACACCATACATACATGTAAACAGTGTCACCATACATACATTTAAACAATGACATCATACATACATATAAACAATGACACCATATAAATATAAACAATGACACCATATATAAATATAAACAATGACACCATATATAAGTATAAACAATGACACCATATATAAATATAAACAATGACACCATATATAAATATAAACAATGAAACCATATGACATATAAACAATAACACCATATACATATAGACAATGACATCGTATATCCATACGAACAAACATACTTATAAACAATGACACCATGTACATCAAACGCCCTTACACGCACGGAACCAGGTATATTACCTGCAATGGTCACGCCCACCGTCTGAAGCGTGTCGGGTACAATCACCAGGAACTGCTCAAAGATGACAAAGGCTGCATGGAAGGCAAACACGCCGGCGGGTGAGTCATCTGCAACTTGGCGCATGCGAGACATTAGATCGGCTTGATCAGTGGACGCCGTTAACTGTCATAAGTAGGATTTGGCAGGAAAGGTCAATACGATAGACCACCCCCACAACAATCAGTTTAATGTGAGTTAAGGCTATACTGTCCGTCTCCGTGGCCAAAGGCTTGCGAACGCGATTTGTGAGCCGCTTACCACGCGTTCGAAACACAGCGGCGACCGATTTGGCAGCAGACCGTTTCGCGCTGGGGTTGTAACGTGTTGGTGTGGGAGCCGGTCGTTCAGAAAACAATGGCAAACTACTGAGCGCAAAACCTGCCAAGACATCAACAACAGCAATAAAATGCTGGCGTTGACAGCGATGTCCTGTAAACAGGATATGCACACACACACAAACACACACACACACAAACACACACACACACACACACAAACAAACCCATATTGCCGGCTCCGTGCGAAGATTTACGGACGCAGTTCGTGATCTCGTATACCCGCGTTCAAAACAGCTGTGTGAGATTTGCCATCAGGCTGCGTTGCGTTGTTTTTTACGAAATGGTATGGGTGCCGGTCGTTCAGAAAGCAATGGCACACTATTGAATGTAAATTTGCCAAGAGATCACAACAGCAAAAAATGCTGGTGTTGACTGCAACGTCCTGTAAAGGACATGCAACTAACTAACTAACTAACTAACTAACTAACTAACTAACTAACTACCTACCTACCTAACTAACTAACTACCTACCTACCTACCTTCCTACCTAACTAACCAACCAACCAACCAACCAACCAACCAACCAACCAACCAACCAGCCAACTAACCAACTAACTAACTAACTAACTAACTAGCTAACTAACTAACTAACTAACTAACTAACTAACTAACTAACTAACTAACTAACTAACTAACTAACTAACTCTATACTACATTCCAAGAAGAGCAGGAGAAGTACTGCAAGATAATATAAAACTGGAATCTACAAAGAAATTACAAAAATGAGGGTTTTGTATAATGCCATATGTAACTTTAAAAAAAAAAAATAATTGGACACGGACATCTCAATTCGTGCTTTAATATCCTCCTGTAGATCACATACGCCGGATTCCTGGCTTAGAAGTTAGCGACTTATCGCCGTAATCTCGTATACTCTCGTAAGTAAGGTGACGACGGTGAGAATCAGCAGTGGTTCGAATCGCGTCGGTAACTTATGGGGTATGTGAGCCGGCCGCTCAGAAAGCAATGTCAAACTACTGAGCGTAATCTTGCCAAGAAATCAACAATAAGCTGAAAAATGCTGATGTTGACAGCGACGTCCTGTAAAAAGAATATGCAGCAAAAAAAAAAAAAAAGATAACATAGGAAACTCTCAGCACAGGGCACGAACTCCCTAGCACACTGCGCCCACCTTGACTTTAAACGAGTAAAAAGGCCCTTTATATTTAATTAAATTACATTTTATCACATACTCAGTACGCCGGAAAAAGAAGGTATGTACACGAGTACTTTACTTTACTTTACTTTACCTAGTACTCCAGCACCTTAAGATGCGTACGATGGTACTTTACTTTACTTTACTTTACTTTACTTTGCTTTACTTTACTTTACTTTGCTTTACTTTGCTTTACTTTACTTTACTTTACTTAGTACTCCAGCACCGAAAGATGTGTACGATAGTACTTTACTTTACTTTACTTGAATTTACTTTACTTGAATTTACTTTACTTTACTAACTCTATACTCAATATGCCTCATGACGTTAAAATAGGTTCTTTACACATTCAGTATTAGTTACACACCTTGCGAGAATACACATGACATCGAGAGGCAGCAACTGCTTTCGAATTCATTTCAAAGACCACGTCATTTTTAAAGTAAGGATTCAGATGAAGAAACTGTAGCAAACCGGAGTAAAACCCGTCTTGGCTGGTTGTGTTGTACAAACCCGTGCCTGCCAGTCTCGTCAACCAGCACATGCTGATATTGGGAGTGATGAATGGATCTTCTTGTGCCTTGGCAATCAACTGCTTCATTTCCTGTGAGTTGTATTAGACAAGTAGAAGATATTATAAATTACACACATTATATTCGTCGGCCTCTGTGGCTTATGGATAGTGAATGCAGGTTCGATGTCAACCGTAGGGGATCTGGGAGGAGATCGCTATGCATTGATTTTCACATCATTATGAGAGTCGACCGTTCAGAAAGCAGTAAAAAACTGCTGCACGTAAAATTGCCAAGAAGATCACAAGCAGCGCGTATTTCCACCATCAGCTACGTAATAAGCAGAACAGGCATTTTAACTTTACTTTAGAGGTCAGAGTGGCCGAATGGATAAAAGAGTACACTCTTAAACGTCCCGTCTGCTGATGCCTAGGTAGCGGCTTCAACCCCTACACAGGTCAGTTGGGCTAAAATATTGATTTCTCGAGCTTGACTAGGTTGGGGACGTAAATTATAAGTGCCTCAGAAGTAGGAGTGGGTTCACCTGATGGCGAGGGAAACTGGTAACTGGGAACGCTAGCTCACACGCAAAAATCAGACCAATGCACTAGAAGTAGCGACACGTGTGTGGACTACGATTGAGTTCAAAGCGTATGAACGCAAAAAACAAACAAACAAACAGACAAACAAACATATAAACAAACAAACAAAACTCGTAGAATGTGTTTCTACATAGCGAACGCTACCTCTGAAACCTTCATGCCGTCCAAACTTCTTAGAAGTCAGTCAATCATCGACTTGGATCACACTGAAGCCCGAGCCTGTTTTATCATGTTCATTGTCAATACAGTGGTACCTCGGGTTACGAACGCCTTAGGTTACGAACAATTTGGGTTACGAACAACAAATTCGAAATTTTTTGTCTCGGGTAACGAACACTGCCTAGGGTTTCGAACAAAAGCGAGAGAGAGAGAGAGAGAGAGAGAGAGAGAGAGAGAGAGAGAGAGAGAGAGAGAGAGAGAGAGAGAGAGAGAGAGAGAGAGAGCAATGTTTAACATTGGAGACGAACGATTGCGTACAGTACAAACGAAGGCCACACAGTACCAACATCGCTTAGTGCTAGCCTAGTAGCCTAGTTTTGCACGCGTGCACAGCCTCGCTTTCATTGGCCTTACTACACAGCAGTAAAAGATTTCTTAGCAGTGGCACTGTATTCAATTTATCTCTTTCCTTATTTACCTTGTTAGCCCCATCAATTATGAATTCGAGTGGTAGTGGTGTTGCTAGAAGCAGAAACGTATAACAGTGGAGGTAAAGAAGGAAAAAATTATGAAACATGAAAATGGTGTTCATGTGTGTGACATCGCTCATGAGTGCAGAATGGCAAAATCAACTATCTCCACAATCTTAAAGAACAAAGAGTTACTCAAATCATTCGATGTGGCTAAAGGCGTAACTAAGCTGCAGAAGCAAAGACCTCAAAGTTTAGAGAAAGTTGAAAATCTTCTCTTGATCTGGATCAATGAAAAGCAACTTGCAGGAGACAGAGTTAGTGAGGCAATAATATGTGAAAAGGCGAAGCTGTTGCACAGTGACTTAATGTCGAAATTGCTTGGTACAATTGCAGTGACTGACGATTTTAAATCCAACAGTGGCTAGTTTGAAAAGTTCAAAAAAAGACGAGTGGCATTCATAGTGTAATTAGGCACGGAGAGGCTGCAAGTTCTAACGAGAAAGAAGCAGAAACGTTCAAGGTGGAATTTGATAAGATCATCAAAGAGGAAAACTACGTTCCACAACAAGTCTTTAATTGCGATGAAACGGGCATCTTCTGGAAGAAAATGCCGAAGAGTACCTTTATCACCCAGGAGGAGAAAGCACTGCCGGGGCACAAACCATGAAGGACCAGCCTACTCTGCTGTTCTGTGCCTTATCCACTGTGCCTTGTTTCTTGAAGGACTTGTTCATTGGTCTTTCTGGCTGTCCATGGTATTCTTAGCATTTTCCCCAGAAACCACATTTCTAGAGCCATCAGCTGTTTTTCAGCTTGACTACATCATGAGTGAGTTATCTCAACATATAATAACTGTATATATTTACACCAAGAGTGGGTTATCTCAACATAGTATAACTAACTACCTTCAGCTTAGTATACATACCTGTAATGTTTCATTCTTGGTGTAGTCCTTTTCTGTAGTTGTCACAAAACTGATAGGTAGCTTCGTACCAAAGTCTTTATCATCCCAAGACTGCGTGTATAAATAAACGGTAGAGTGTAACCATTCCGTTAGATAATTTATAACACTCATTATCATTTGCAAATGCTTTAACACTTGAACTGTTCATACCGTATTACACATTTACAAACTTTATGTTCAATACCACATTTTGTTTTGGCGCACGCTCGCTTTGAACTCCAGCGTAGTCCATACACACTACTACTAATAGCACTGAACTGAATCTTGAGTGTGCTATAAGCTTTCCTTATTACCAGTGTAAATCGCCATTGGGAGAACCCAATCCGATTTAAGAGGTACTGGTAATTTACGTCCCCAAGTCATTGACGAGAAGTCAACATTTTAGTCCAACTGACCGGTGTAGGGGATGAACCCCCTACCTCATCATCAGCACATCGGATGTTTAAGAACGAATGCTCTTTTCCATTTGGTCATGTTAACCTCCATACAACATTTGAACATACGACATACAACCTTAGCTTGATGGTCAGTGTTACATTTGAACATACGACATACAACCGTAGCTTGATGTATGTAATACACGCTCAGATGGCGGCCTCAATAATGCTCAGAGATTGAAGGCCAAGACCAAAATTAGGAGGGTACTGATCAGAAACTTGATTTTTGCAGATGATGTTGCAATTACGTCTCACTCTGAGGAAGAATTACAACGTTTACTATCTGCATTCTCCAATGCTTGTTCTGAATTTGGTTTAACAATTAGCAAAAAGAAGACACAGATTATGTCACAAGGTGCACATGGGGTACCATCAATCTTTACTGACGACGCCGAACTGGAGATAGTAGACCATTTTACATACCTAGGATCAGTGGTAAATAGCAAATTATCACTAAATCAGGAAATCACTATCAGGATTGGTAAGGCAGCAACAACAATGAACAGGTTGAGAAAAAGAGTCTGGGAGAACAGGAAGCTTACTGCCAAAACAAAAGTCCTTGTCTATCAAGCCCGTGTCCGTAGTATTCTTCTTTATGGCAGTGAAGCCTGGTCAACTTACTCACACCAAAAAAAAAACAACACACACACACATACACACACACGCGCGCACACACACACACACACACATTTAAACAGCTTCCAAATGCGGTGTCTGCGAAGAATACTTGGTATTAAGCAGTGGCGTCACTGGGGTTGGTGTCACCCAGTGCGGTAAAATCTTGGTGTCACCCCTCTAGACTTTCACCATGGTCTTCTTCCGAGTGTTCCTGTACCATACATAATCGCATATAGTAATGTTTGTAAAATAAGTCAAAAAGTTAATAAGTACATAAGAAAGAAAACAAATTGAACAATATAACTTCAATACTTCAGGTAAAACATAAATAAAGAACTTCGACAAACTCGAACAAAGTTAAATTTTTGTTATTTAACATTAAAATGTCTAAAACTAACAATGAACGGTTATGAAACCTGACTAGACAGAGCTATGTCTGCTTTGTCAAATTTGCAATTTTTTTATTTTGGTGTCACCCCTTGATGGTGTCACCCGGTGCGGCCCGCACCCCCCTAGTGACGCCCCTGGTATTAAGTGGCAAGACAAAATCACAAATACTGAAGTATTGGAAAGATCAGGTTGTGTGACGGTTTGTTCCATGCGCAGTCTTCGTAGACTCAGATAGAACACACTAGGAGGTGGATCATGGTAGAATACCAAAGGACATCTTTTTTTGGTGAATTACAGATGGGTAAGAGATCTCGGGGTCGGCCTCTACTACAATATAAAGATGCATGTAAGCTCGGGGTCGGCCTCTACTACGATACAAAGATGTGTGTAAGCGGGACATGATTGATACAGGCATTGATAATGCACACTGAGAGCAAGTCGCCGCCGAACGTGTTACATAGAGGGTAAATATCAGAAATGGAATAAAGACAACGGAGAAAATTATTGCAGATATGTCACACACTGAGCGAGTAAGACGTAAGATGGTGCGTGATGGTGAAAATGAACATGTTTTCACATGCATCCATTGTGGACGAACATCTACAGCGCGAATTGGTCTGATCAGTCACATTCGCAACAACCATGGGTTGCAATTATTATGCCTTTTTGAAGCACAATGTAACAAACTCGTCTGTCAAAACGGCAAAGTGCCAATATCAATGTCATGCATACTTTTTACAAGCGAACAACCCTAGCTGCGGGTGCTCAAATTCATATTATCGGAGTGGTCTCCGTGGAGAAGTGGTTAAACTACTTGCCGCATGCATTGAAGGTCGTGGGTTTCATCACCAGGCTATGTCGTTCAGACCACGAGTGCAATTTGTCTGGAGACTACTGGAAGCCATCGCTGGAGCTGCTATGGAATAAAAACAGCTACCTGAAACTTGTAGAAGTAGGATGTCTGGGGTGCCAAATTCTTCAGTTCCAGCCCTTGTTTCAGCTTAGTACAACCCCAGATGGCCACTGCCAGGTATCCGGCGAACGCCACCAGGGTGAGGTATCTCATCGGATTCCACAGTAGCAGTCTGACATGCAAGAAGTGATGAAACAAAACAGATTAAGATTTTGTAGAAAGATTTGTTTCTTATATATATATATATATATATATATATATATATATATATATATATATATATATATATATATATATATATATATATATATATATATATATATATGAACAAGTTGCATTGCTATCAATTCCAACTGCAGGTTGATTTTCTAAACTATATTACATTCTGCAGTTTTCCATTTCTTTCTGAACGATGTTAACATTGCCTTGAAGTCCAACTGAACGGTTTAGGAGTTGAACCCGGGACCTCCAGCACTCGAGGCGGACACCTTACCCCGAGACCACTCAGCCCCCCTCGATGTTATGATTGCCTGGGATAGGTTGTAGTAGTCATTGTAAGATCCACTCCCTGTAGGTTTTGAGTAGTCCACAGGCATGTAACTGCTGCTATTATAGTATGTCCCACAAAGAATGCCTTCATTCACGATCAGTTATTATGAAAACTGTCTGTTGCATCGTTATGAAATTTCTCCAGCCGTCTTATATTTACCCCCACCCACGGAATATTCTTTGATAGGTCCAAAAGCAACTTAAATCATTGAAAGCGGCAACATTTCTTTGATGTTTTGGGGGAAATGTAGTGAATTCACGCTAACAAACTAGTCTTACAGTAAACCACGTTATTTCTGGTAAGGACACAAGTACAAGGCGTAGCCAGATTCGTATGGGAGTGGGTGCAATAAAAAAGTAGCTTAAAGTAGCATTGCACCGGGTTTTTATCCCATATGGCTCAGTCTCTTTCCGCAGGGTGGAAATCGTGGCACAAAGCACGAACCCCGTATCTCCAGCGACGACCCTCTGGATTCTCCGAAAAAATGCACTCGTAAAATGAAGGAATCGAACATACAACCCTCGGAGCCCGAGTCAGACGGCTTGACCACTTCACCACGGAGACTCCCGAGAGGGGTGCAATGTGTAATATTAGTAAAGACAGAGAATGTACAGAGGTATGGGGTAAATAATGAGTAAATTGACAGGAAAGTAGAAGGAATATATTTCTTACCTTATTTTTCATTTCCTTCTTGTTTCTTCAGCTGCTGGTTAATAATTGTACACAGATATTCATGTTACTAGTATGCATTTAGCTTTTTATATTGAGTTCGTGAAAGCTTCCAAATAGCTGTGCGTTAATGTGCGTATGGAGTGACCAGAAATGATACCGCAATTTAGTCATCATGTTTCCATTTTTAAGGATCTGTTCAGCTGTCTGTGTAGTTTGTTCACACGTACACACGGGTGACAGACCCGCTTTGAGTCTTCGTGAAAGACTGTCTACTCTGTTGTTTACCGTTCAGAGACGGAACATGATTACCTGTTTTGCACTATGAAATTAGTTGTCAGTGTCTCTTTAGTGGGCTTTCTTTATAACGACCAAGATGTTGGTCCTCTTTTCATTGAAGTTTATAGATTGATTCGTATGTTCGTGTGTTGTCCCCTAATTTAACAACGTATTTGCTCTCACGTTTCTTGTTATGCCACAATATGTCAGTTTCCACCGCAATATTACTCTTCTGTTGGTATTCAATGCGTTTAGTGTGTGTGTGTGTGTGTGTGTGTGTGTGTGTGTGTGTGTGTGTTTTCAATACAGTTGTTTGTCACCGCTGAGGGCTTGCGGAATTGAAAATTCATCACTGTGGAATACAAACTGTTGCCATTGGCATTATGCTGATGCTGTAATGTTTAGGGCATGCAATTCGTCTGAATAGATGGAGCAAAATATCCCAGTAAGTGTGTACGTAGATTAAGGTCTGCGATCTGCTCAGACCTTAATCTGTGTCGGACGATTCCAGTAGGTTGATGATTGCTCTCGGTTGCATAAAATGCAATCCATCATTTCTCCAATAGTTCTCTTCCTCTTTCAACACATGGTCCTCACATTTGTTCCAGTAACTTTTATCAATATTTAATAGCGCGGACTGGGTTAGTAACTTGACGTCAGACAATTTGAATGTAGTATTGGCAGCTGCCACTTGTCCTTTAATTTTAGCCCACACAAGTTCTATAGGGTTTAAATGAAAATGATACGACGGAAGTCTCAAGCACCTATGACCATGCTCTTCTATCAACTTGTCGATTTGAAATTTCTTGCTTTTTTGCGCCTGTTTTACAAGGGACAAATACTGTAGCTTGAAATATGTTTCTGGAAATGGTATATTTTCCCTTCGGAGCCATATCTTTATTGCTTCCTTTGTGCCCGATGCCGTAGGTATTTTGTCTTCTTGGGCAACAACATTGTAATATGATGCATTGTCCATGATTAGAAAAGACGTCTATCAAGGGATGGAAGTACTGTATTCTCGAACCAATCTCTAAATACATTACCATTGATCTCATTATGATAATCCCTATTGTCTGTATGCTTTGATACGAACACAAGCCCAGCATTCTGTAGTAAGCCATTATGAGTACTACCAGCATAGGCTATGACCAAACGCTGTCCTTTACTACTGGGCACATAACGCTTTATCTTTCCATCCATTTATTGCGATTCCTTTTCACTTGTGTAGTGCGCATTGATCCACGTCTCATCCAAATACACTTTGTCATAATTTTCTTTGCGCATTTCTCTTATTTCACATAGGTATCTGCTTCTCAAGGCTCCTAAATGCGGTTGCTCGGAAAGAATATTTCTACCGCCCTTGTACTTTCAAAAAGTGAAGATAATGTCCTTATAATTTTCCACAAAGTTGGTTTGGATAGCTCTATGTTATTGTTCTTTCTCAACCAAACCCTAAGTTTTCTTACAGTCACTGTTTCTTTGGCATCCAGCATTTTTATAATGCTGGATAATCCTGGATATAAAATCCTAAATTTTTATAATTTTGACTCGGGCTCTAAAGATCGTGGGTTCGATTCCGGGCAGCATCCTTCGGTTCACGAGTTAAATTTTTCGGAGACTTCTGTGGGTCGTCGCTAGAGCTGCAGAGTTCGTGCTTTGTGCGATGCTTTCCGCGCTGCAGAAAGAGACCGAGCCATATGGGATAGAACCAGGTGCAATGAAGTCCACCCTGTCGACTTTTAAAAGCATTTTTATAATAGCTCGCCTTATGACATCTTTGTCAAAGATGTCTACAATAATCTTTCTACCTACCGTTTTGTTATTGCGTGGTGGTTTAATTTTAGATTCTTGCACCCATCGACTCAAACCCAATGCATTCACTGTTTTTTTTTTCGGAATTTGTAATAGTATAAAACAGTTTCCTGCGATCAGCTTCTTGACAAAAATATGTGTACAACTTCATAGCGATTCTTGAAGTGTACAACTTCGCATTAAATCCCATTGAAAAATATTCACACATTTCAATGTTAGCGATAAGTGGTAAGATTTAAAAAAAAACAAAAAAAAAACATATTAATCAGGTTTCATGAAATAACCCACATTTTGAGACACCTCTAAACAGTCCTTGTTTGAACGAAGCGGGTAGTTGGCATAAGGCCACTCCCTTCAAAACACGTACACTATTTTCATCATTGAGCGCTGATTGTCTGGCTACGCTGTAATACATCTAAAATTATGAATTTCATCTCAGACCCGTAAATTATATACCGCATATAAACAAACTTTGAAATCTGCTGTAAAATCTCCAGAACAAAATTTTTGTTGTTGGGTGGACATACTGATAAGGTTATATACTAAATCTCATAATTTTCTCTCAGTTGGTTACTGAGATATGGATGTTTATATTGCGGCAAACAAATGTGGACATACTATACTAGTGAGTACACTGGATTAATTTTGTGTAAAGTTTAGCTTTCTCTATTACCAGTGTTCCCCGCCATTAGGTGAACCCACTTCGACTTATGAGGCACTTTTTGTAATTTACATCCCCAAGTCATGGACAAAAAGTCAACATTCAAGTCCAGCTGACCGGTATGGGGATCGAACCCAAACCACCGAGGTCACCAGAGAATATTTAAGTAATTCAGTGCCAAAGGACAATATAAGGCCAAATGTGCCCTCCCATCTGGACAGAAGAACGATATATATCGCCATTCTAGGGTCAACGTGTTATTTGCTTTATTTCTTGTATCTTCCGCAATTTCAATGCTCAATGAACGGGAGTTTACATTATAATACTTGGTCATTAGACTGTGTTGGTTCAAACCTACTATTTGTTTCGCACTGAATCAGTTATGCGCGAACACGTTAACCCTATCAATCACGCCTACCTATGTACAGCCATAATTGTGAACGCCTTCTAATAATGAAGAGTCTTTGTTTTCGTATGTAAATTATTGACGTTGCCTTGAATGTGGTAACTAAACAATGGTTAAATTTAGCGATACATTACAAGGTACTCTGTATTACTATCCTGGCCAGAACTAAACACAACTGTCAAACTGTCATTTACTGCCAGTATAGTACCTTGCGGTGTATGGCAGGGGGGTATTTGAGCCTGAGGAATTAAGGCCACCTGGTTAGTGCAATCGCTGCGAACTGTGCAGGTTAGGATTTTCTTTTTGCCCCCGACAGAAAAAAATCTCACACCTTACCGAGGATTCGAACCTGGGTCTCACAAAGGAGAATCCGGCGTTCTAGCCATTCGGCCAGCCGCTCCTCGAACTAAACACAAATAGGAAATAATATCTCAGAAGTCAGTATGGCCGAGGACAAGAGCGCTCGTTCGTAAACATTCGGTGTGCTGATGCTGAGGTAGGGGGTCCAAACCCTACACCGGTCAGCTGGACTAAAATGTTGTCTTCTCGTCCTTGACTTGGGGGAGTTAATTTCAAATACCACTGAAGTCTGAGTGAGTTCACCTCATGGCGAGGGACACTGTTCAGTGCTAATAGAATTATTGTGTATGGACTACGGTCGAGTTCAAAGCGAGCGAGCTCAAAAAGTATAAAAAAGAAATCTCTAATAGTGTACATATTACCCGTGTTACAGTTGCCTCGCGGGGAAGCAGAGGATAGCCACACTGTATGCCGCCAGGGCATGTCGTCACAGGCGACTCCAGATGGTTGGTGTGTGAGTGGTTAGCCCACACCGTAGAGAAAATATCAACATCCATCCCAGCAGCTCCATGGCCGAGGAGTTAGCAGCTTTCTCCGCTAACCCCGAATACTCTCGTCACGTGACGCGACGAGAATTAGCAGTGGTTCGAATCGCAAAAGTGACTTATGAGAGTTAAGGAGCCGGTCGCTCAGAAAGTCGTGGCGTGCTGATGAGCGTAATCTAGCCTAGGAATCAACATACTGCTGAAAGATGCTGGTGTTGACCTCAATATCCTGAAACAGGATGGAAACGCGCGGGGGGGGGGGGGGGGGGGAATCCCAGCAGCAACTGGCCTATACAGGGCTTGGCCTGCATGGCCGTGAGACCAGACTTTATTAGAGGTCTTAAATGTAACGGAGGGAGAGGAGGATAAAGTCGAAGAAGAAAAGAAGGATGATAATGAAGATGAGAAGGACGTTCCAATAAAAAAAAAAAAAAAGGAAATAAGAAAATAATAGATAAACAGGGAAATATGGAAAAGACGAAAGAAAAATAAAGAAGAAATAGAAGACAGAAGAAATACATAAAAAAAAAAAGAAGTAAGGAAAAGAAGCAAACAAAAGAAAGATAGAAATCAAGCAGAAGAAAAAAAGAAGGAGCAAGAGGAGGCGAACTAATAGTAAGGTACTGACCTGACCAGTACTTTTCTTGGTCCCCACTCGCACACACTCTGGTCAGCATCGGAAGTTATCGGTATCTCACCCCCACACAGATGAATTCTACAGCATGACGCTCCGTCCTCTTTTAGTTGCTTCCGTGATCTGGCCTTGCGGCAGGTGATAGAATGCCTGCTGGCATACACGCGACGTGCGTGGAGCGTCAGGCAGGCGCCAAACACACAGGCATTGCAGATGTAACACAGGAGGACTGCAACACCTGATGGTGACATTTTTAAAAAGTGATTTAAATGACAAGTTGACCGACTTCATTGCGTCGGAATTTGTCTCTTTCCTCAGGAAAACATCGCACAAAGCACGAACACCAGCGACGACCCCCAGCAGTCTCCGGGGAAACTGCACTCGTGAATCGAATGACGTAGGTCGGGATCGAACCTATAATCTTTGAAATGTGAAGAAAGCGGCGCAACCATTCGCCACGGAGACTCCCTGGATGGGACACATGTAACAGGTGAAAGTCTGTCACAGCCACTTGATGGGACAAATGTTACAGTTAAAAGTCTGTCACAGCCACTTGATGGGACAAATGTCACAGTTAAAAGTCTGTCACAGCCACTTGATGGGACAAATGTCACAGTTAAAAGTCTGTCACAGCCACTTGATGGGACAAATGTCACTGATGAATGTCTGTCACAGCCACTTGATGGGACAAATGTCACTGGTGAATGTCTGTCACAGCCACTTGATGGGACAAATATCACTGGTGAATGTCTGTCACAGCCACTTGATGGGACAAATGTCACAGACGAAACTCTGTCGCAGCCACTTGATGGGACAAATATCACTGGTGAATGTCTGTCACAGCCACTTGATGGGACAAATGTCACTGGTGAATGTCTGTCACAGCCACTTGATGGGACAAATGTCACAGTTAAAAGTCTGTCACAGCCACTTGATGGGACACATGTCACTGATGAATGTCTGCCACAGCCACTTGATGGGACAAATGTCACTGGTGAATGTCTGTCACAGCCACTTGATGGGACAAATGTCACTGGTGAATGTCTGTCACAGCCACTTGATGGGACAAATGTCACTGGTGAATGTCTGTCACAGCCACTTGATGGGACAAATGTCACTGGTGAATGTCTGTCACAGCCACTTGATGGGACAAATGTCACTGGTGAATGTCTGTCACAGCCACTTGATGGGACAAATGTCACTGGTGAATGTCTGACACAGCCACTTGATGGGACAAATGTCACTGGTGAATGTCTGACACAGCCACTTGATGGGACAAATGTCACTGGTGAATGTCTGTCACAGCCACTTGGTTGGACAAATGTCACAGTTAAAAGTCTGTCACAGCCACTTGATGGGACAAATGTCACATTTAAAAGTCTGTCACAGCCACTTGATGGGACAAATATCACTGACGAAACTCTGTCACAGCCACTTGATGGGACAAATGTCACAGTTAAAAGTCTGTCACAGCCACTTGATGGGACAAATGTCACTGGTGAATGTCTGTCACAGCCACTTGATGGGACAAATGTCACAGTTAAAAGTCTGTCACAGCCACTTGATGGGACAAATGTCACAGTTAAAAGTCTGTCACAGCCACTTGATGGGACAAATGTAACAGGCAAATGTCTATCACAGCCACTTGGTTAATACGTCATCCCACTCAGTCCAGGTTGTATCTTGAATTTCTTCGATCTCAGAACTTAGCTCCGTCTAACTCAGACATATGTTATTTTAAACTCTTTCTATCTATACAGCTGTTACCGTAACTCGTTCTATCTTAGAAGACAGATATTACTTTACATTCTGCATTTCGGACAGTCATTACTTTATTGTCTGTCTCTAACATTTAATACGAGGATCTTCAAATGAAACCTTAAAAGTGTGATAGAAATTACAGTAACCATGCTATTGTCTTGTAACTTGTCAATATTGTTGTTAAGGATGTCAAGTGTTTTAAGCACGTGACATCACGGCGCAGACGAACATGGTAACGTCATAAGGACATTGGAAAGATGGCCAACCCACTTCATCGGCGAATAAAGGTCTAGCAAGTTGATGCACACCTGTCAGTCCAGCAAGTGTATCAGTGGAGTAGAAAGCTTCAAAATGTTTCGGCCCGCAGAAGACGTACAGCAGATGGCGCATGAGTGGTTACACACGCGACCAAGAGGATTTTATTTCTACAGGAATCCAAGCACTTTATCGGCGACGGAGGACTTTCATTAACGCAGTGGTGACTACAGCGAAAAATGATAGGTTTGTTCTTTACTTTTTCAGAATATATTCACACGCACGCACGCACGCACGCAAGCACACTCACACACACACACACACACCTACCCACCCATCCCGCACTCACCCGTCAACCACCCACCCCCAACACAACCATTCCCGGCACAAAAAGCAACGTTGCTATTGGAGCTGCCAGAACGCCACTGAAGGGTCTAACTGTTCTTTTTGTGTCTTTCGTCTTTTACCCAGACACTTTTTCTTGTTCTTTTGTTCGCTTGAAATTTGTGTATATCTGCAATGTTGTCTCTTGTATAAATGTAACTGTCTTGTTTTGTTCACTAAATGGTCCATAGAGTTTATTTTCCACTGTTGCTTCTCTAGGCCAGAGGTTTGCCTAGATATGTTGTAGAGTGTTCTACATGAGAATATCCGGAAATAAATCTTTAGGGGAGTCTCCGTGGCGAAGTGGTCAGGCCGTTTGACTCGGGCTCCGAAGGTTGTGGGTTCGATTCCGGGCCGCGTCCTTCGGTTCACGAGTGAAATTTTTAGGAGACTCCTGTGGGTCGTCGCTAGAGCTACTGAGTTCGTGCTTTGTGCGACGCTCTACGCGCTGCGGAAAGAGACCGAGCCATATGGGATAAAACCCGGTGCAATGAAGTCGACCATGTCGACTTTTTTAAGGCGTTAGGACGACTCAGGAACAGTTGGCTAGATGGAGTGAAAGAGACAAAAGAAATCAAATGTGACGTTAGTACAAATTTAAAAAAAAAGACAAACTAAACACAGAAAATTACATCTACCTTCTCTCTGCGACACTTCACAATAAAAGCAATAGGATAACAGAAAAAGAAGCAGGAGAAGAAGAAGAAAAAAAAAAGCAATACGGTGACGAAGACATCCAGATAATGCCTAGACCGGATGTTTGAAATGTTCTATATCGTCACATCCCACCTGGCGTATCAGAGTTTGGTTACTACATTGATACCAGTAGTTAAACGTGAATGAATGAATGAAAAACATTATGATAAATATAAAATTACCGACCTGTATAAATACAAAAGTTTTGAACACTTCTAAATCTGCTGGAGGCTCCAATAGCAAACGCCAGGAAGTCTGTCACTGAAATTATGACAAGTAATAATAATAATAATAATAATAATATTAATAATAATAATAATAACTATTATTATTATTATTATCATCATCATCATTATCATCATTATTATTATTGTTTTGATGATGGTGATGAGGATGTCGTCATCGTCGTTAGCTTGTGACAGTGAAGATAATAATACATATTGTTGCTTAATAGTTTTTGGTGAAAGCTAAACCAGTGATGTGTATACGATTGTTCTCCTGTCGCTAGCATTGTGATTGATTGATTGATTTAGGAACCGACATCACAGCTTTCGGGGCATTCCCATAAGCGCTCCGTCCCCATCCTCAGCAGCCAGCGAAGAGTTCCAACACTAATAGTACCAGTAGCAATCTGATTATATGTCCGTCTCGCCTTTCCTCTGAGCGTTGATCGTAGGCCAGATCCCCTCGTCACCCCTCGCTGTCGCATTCTTGCCAGACCATGGTGATCCATTTGCTCCTCCGAGGTGTACACATGCTCCCACAAGGTCACAACCACATCTGCTTTGTCATGCATCAATACTCCACCAAGTTTTGCCGAGCCAGCCAGTCTGTCCGCCTGTTCATTCCCCAGCACACCAGCATGTCCCGGAGAAAAGATCCAGACGATGCTTGTCACCCGTGACTTCCGAAGCGAAGCAAGCCACTCTGCACGAAGCTTGCCTGTCTTCATCCTACTCAGCATGCTTTCTGAGTCAGTTAGGACTTCTAGCATTGTAGAAACGACATCCACTCTGACACCACAATATACAACAGAAAGCGCCGTTTCTACCCCAAGAAACTTACACATACAACTCAGTCTATCAATCTGCCAGCAATATGGTCCAACAAACTAGCTTACGCACTCAATGACTGAATGAGGTGCGATATTTCACATTAAAATCCGCGCCTGCCATTGTTACAACATGCACTGAAAGTCAATAATATTAATACACATATTTTCAGTAAGTATAAACAACAAAAGAAATAAAAAATGCAGTTGGGTTTGTAACAAAAATTCCTTTCCCTTATTCTTACTCCTCCTTCTCATCCGTCTTCTTTCTCCTTCTTCTTCTCTCCTTCCTCCTTCTTATTTCTCCACCTTATTCTTCCTCTTCCTTTCTTCTCCTCTTACTCCTCTTCGTTTTTCTTCTTCTTTTTTGTCTACTGCTGCTACTGAAGAGACAGTTATCCCATCCAGTCCAGAGCTTAAAAAGTCTGACTTACCAACAAACAGAGCTAAGACAATTGACCAATCTATAAATAGAGTTAAGACACATGGCTATCTATAAACAGAGTTGAAAGAATAGGCCCATGAGCGTAGTAAGATTGAAATAAAAGTTTTAACCAGTTACCTGAAGTTATAGTGATACCAATGCCTGCCTTCTTGTAGACTGTCCCAATACGTTCAGGGATGGTTAGATCAGTCAAAGGCAGTGTTTCACTCCAGCTGCTCATCAGTAGAAACATGTCGTCCACTCCAATACCTGCAGATTCAATAACAGCTCAGGCTTGGGCCCAGTTTCAAACAATACATTTTCCTAAATAAATATTTTAATCTCTGTTGTATTTCGAATTTTGTAATCGTTGTTTATCTGATTTCTGTGCGTCGGATCCCACTGTTTCCGATCCTAGTGTGTCCGATTCTAGAATGTCCGATCCTTGTATGCCGAATCCTAATGTTCCCGATCATTGGTGGCTGATCATAGTGTGATGATCCTCTGTGTCAAATTTTAGTGTTTCCGATTCTAGTGTCAGATCCCAGTGTGGCCGATCCTTGTATGTCCGATCCTAGTGCCAGATCCCAGTGTGGCTGATCCTGTGTGTCCATTCCTCGTGTGTCCAATCTTTGTTTCTGATACTAGTATGGTCCATCTCTGTATGACCAATTTTGTTTTTATTGTTGTTTTAGGTGGGTGATAGACCCGGTTAATGAAGACGTCGTGGTTAGGAGTGTCTGGTTGGCCGTTACACTTGTCCCTTCAACACCGCGCTAGCGCCATTTGGAGACGGCGGGTTCGAATCCCAGTGTGACAATTTTAACTATACATGTTATATTGTCAAATATATCGTACTTTTGTACGCTCTGTTAGTCTATTATTCTCCCAAACTCTTTTAGTTAGCCTGGAAAGTGTTGTGGCTGTCTTTCCAATGCGCCTGTTGATTTCTGTCTCTAAAGAAGAATTATCTGATATTGTCGACCACAACAGATTCTCACTCTAGAAGTTGTATTCTCACCCTCACAGCAAATGAATGAACATCACCACTTCATGTTGCTGTTATGAGGAAACTACAGGATGATTAATATGTATATTATTGCACATATAATCCTTGCTTGTGAAGATGCTACTGTTAGTGATCCCATAAATACATCTCATTTATGAGACTTCAGCCAAGACCAGCAAGCTCTTGTGGAGTTATTGTTCCGACTGATCTCATCATTCATCTAAGCAAATACAGAAATATTGCCATCATCATGTCAGCTTCAACTCACTCCATGTACACTGTTTATTCTGACTGGCCCCGTCAGGTCTGGACAACTCAGTGAGGATGTTTGACTAAATGATTTGTCCCTATTCTGTTATGCCTGCACAGTGATCTTCTGCTGTAGTTGTCTTGCGTATTTTCTGCAGACATGGTATAGATGCACACACTCAAGAGGAGGGAGGGAATCCATGAAACGTGATGTGTTTGATACATACCGTAACAGCTTCTCCTGGAGAAAGGGAATCCATGAAACGCGATGTGTTTTTCACATACCATGACAGCTTCTCTTGGAGAGAGGGAATGTAAACATAGAACATGCCTGGCAGAGCTGGATACAGCCGTGAATAATTGTTGTCATGAGTAAACCTGATCTGGTTGTCACAGACTGAGTGTGTTTCCACAAACCCTGCACCATACTCTAGGCCTGAGACGTGTGTGGGTGGCAAACCTTGTATGGATCCTTTACTCCTGTACCTATTGCAAGATTAGAAAGTCAGGTCTTAGTCGGATATGACTGAGCTACCGTATGACAGTAGACGGTACTACCTGCTTTCTGTCAGCGCCTAATGTTGGGCGGCGCTTACCAAACCCGACACCCCACATTGTGCCAACGGCTTCGGGCGGAAGAGCGCAATTGGGAGGGTACTTGCCTTATCCTGGTACGAGGAAATGCAACCCAAAGACAAAATAAGTCATGGCAGGGCAGACCAGGCCCTAAGCCTTGGTTGGCAGCTGGTCTAGGATCGAAGCTCCGACAGGCGGACAGTTAGAGCATTGCTTTGCTGATCCGGCAGCTTCTGTAGCTTGTCTTGTTCCAGATTATAGGTGTTAACTTTCCTCTGGAGTGAACTAGGCAGGCAGAGAGAGGGATCATGCTGCATGGGCAACACATGGTTTCTTTATTTTAGCCTAGGCTTTGTGCTATGGAGAGGCAATAACTCCATCCCTGGTCTTAACCGGTCTCGGAATCAAAGCGAGAGGCAACTGTTACGGGTTATTGTCACTTGTTTACCCGGGAGGAATGTGGAATCAACAAGCACATCTTCAACTTTATTCTCTGTTGGGATTATTGACTGACTTATGTCTACACTCCTCCCTTCTGTCTTCCCGTCCATATATCTATTTCTTTCACTCTCACTGTTATTCCCTCAACACATACTCCGACAACAGTTCCTTTCAACGACAAACAAAAGATTTATTAATAAAAAAACTATGTCTGGTGTATGTATGGACTTTGTAAGCGTAGTTGATAGTGTATTCTATTGTTGGTGCCAGAATGAACTCTGAATGTCTATCAGCGGTGTTGCTTCTCGCCCATTCATTCTTCAAGATCACAGGACAGCACATCAAACAGGACAGAGCTCACCCTGGATGATCCGTATGCTTGAGTCTGATGGTAAATCCGTTATTGAATGAAACAAAACTGTTCACCACTGATTCACAGTACCGTAATAAAAGTCCCGTAAGTTTATGACTGCGCCCGAGTCTGTTTCATGACGGTAATTATCCAACATCGGAAACAACCACATCGTCACAGTTCTTCCTATTGTCTTTTATTACTAGCAATGTTTTTACTTGTCTATTCTTTCTTCCCTAGGCATACAAGACGTATGTAGTTTTAAGTATCCCTGCTTTCCACAGGTTAACATCTTTTCCTTTTAAGTGTTTTAGTGGTATATTCGTTTGAGCATACAGTGTTCTGTATTTGACGTTTCGTTATCACGTCTTCATCTTAAAACATGTCTATGTTCTTTTTGGTTCTAAGTAGGTACTTTAGTTTCTCAAGTGTAGTACTCTTCATCTCTTCTCTGATTTCACTAGGAGATTGGAACCTGTGGAGAAGTATAACAGATCCAGTGATAAGCGTCCGCCCCTTACTACTACCTATGCAAGTGTCCTTCTCCAGCCATAATGACAAGGCTTCCGAAGTAAACACCCGCATAAGACATATGAATTCACCAAAGTCTAAACTATCCACTAATAGAAAGCAATGGTAAATGCTATTCACACACATCTATATTCCTATGCTTAAACTATACTCTAATATATTAATAACGTATATATGTATCTATGTTCCTGGAATCGAAATACACTAAGCGAATAACACACTAATATCCCCTCTTTCCATCATTAAGGACGTGTATTTTTATTCCCACTCAGGAGGCATAGATCATTCAGCCCAGTTTGGAACACACACTAAAGCGAAACTCCATGTTCAGCTATTTATATTGCGTGTCCCATCCTCCGTTGATTGTTTGATCTACAATCAAATTTGTCGTACCCGTAACATCAAAAGTTCAGTGAAATCACGTATACGTCCGTATACGTCCGGCCGCTCCGCGCTCCGGTCTCCTTCATCTCTACGATGTTTCCCTGTATTCTCCGACGTTGGTACCTCAAAGTGCCCAACCCCTTTGATCACCGTCTCCGCTGTTGCGCTGGTCCTCTGTCCATCGCTCGTTTGCACTTCAAAGCATTCTCCGTCCATTTTCCCGTCGGCCGATACTAGCGGGAGTCACTGCCCTCGGCGCGTACCTGTATCCTATTTTCATATGTGTCGGTCAATGATCTTTTATTCGTCCTCATCTCAGAATGAAGTACACAATGGTTAACTCTCCTTCTTCCTTGTATTTGTGTTACATCCAATTCTATCTGAGAATCATTTAACTATCATCATTCTGTGACATATACTCTCTTAAGAGAGTTGACCGCGTCGACTCTTCATCAATGTAGTTTTGATTCCTATGATCCTCCAACTTATTCCTCTTCCTCTGGAGTTGGATGTCTAGATAAGAAATCCGCTCCTACATTCTCCTTACCCGCGATGTATTCCACTGTGAAGTCCTGTTGCAACAACAACGTCCATCACATCCACCGTGCGTTGAGCTTCTCTCGAAGTAGCTATGAACATCACGTGTTGATGATATGATTGGATCCTCACATGGATCACCACCTCATCCCGTAGGCGACCTCCTATGCACCCTACCATACTACTCATGACTGAAACTAGTGTTGGCTCATCGCCCCTGTACGTTCAGTCGACCTCCTTTCCACTGGCGTAAGCGATGGCTCACAATACAGACGGATTGTCCCATCCTGATTGTAACACTGCTTCCATGTCCTCTTGGTTTCCCCCGGCTTTGCCTCTGGGGATGTTCCACCTCGTCCTCGTTGGACCGAGTCGTCTTTCCCAAATCTCCTGGACTTTTGCTTCCAGGACCATCTTGGGCGATATTGTATCCGGTCAGCCAATCTCTAGTTGGAGTCCTGGGTAATTCTCGCCTTTCCCGACGTTACCCACCCCTTATGAACTTGGTTACTGGGGAAAGTTTCCCTCTGGTCCTTTCCCTGACGTGTGATTTCCCTCCTCCCGTCGTTGGGTAAATCTGACCTATCACGTACTGTCCCATAGGCCCTCCTATGTTGTACTGGCGATCTCTGGTCTTCGTCTGGACTGGTAACCTTTGTCCCAATGGCTGCCATCACCATAAAGTGCGACGCTTTACTCCCGGATCTCTCCTCATATTTCCTAATGAGATGTCTAGGGAGAGTTTTCTGCTCTTCCCCGATCCGGATTTTGTAGATGTTCTTGGACACCACCTTTTCCACAGGATAAGGTCCTTTCCATCCTACTTGGAGTATATTGGTCTCTGCTGGACTCCACACTTCCACTTTGTCTTCCACTTTAAGAGCTATTTTCCTCTTAGTCCGCTTGTTGGGTGGTGCGTTCTGGCACTCCGAACAAGATTTCGACCACCGGCGTACATCTCCGGTCATTCCTGGCCAGTAATAATGGCCGGAAATTTGCTGCAAGGTCTCTCTGACACCCATATGTCGATTCTCGCCTATGATGTGTCCACTCTGAAGAATGTGAGGACGGTGGGTCTCTGGAACCACCCACTGCTCGTGCAGGTTATCTCCCCTCCCAGCTCTCCGATAGAGTAGTCGATTCTTCAGAAAGTACTGTCCCCGTTCTGATGGCTCAGCACTTCTTTGCAGCTTCCTGTAGCAAGGACGCAACGTAGTATCCTTCCTCTGGGCAGTATGCAATTCTCCTATCCCTGAGTTGTCGCATAGTGTCTCTGCCTCTTTTTCCTTCCCCTGAGATCCACTGACTACTGTTCCCTTGTAGGCTGGCTGTTTGGGCATTCCCAAAAAGACATATTTCGTGCCAATGATCATGGGAAATAAGGAGTCAGCTAATACAGCAGCTGGAATAATGCCCGTGACGTACCTGGATTTAATCTCCACCTTGGCGATTGGCAGCGTCATGGTAACAGCACTCCTCATTGCCGGCTGTATTTCTATGGTCTCCCCTGTAAGTTGGTCTGGGCGTACCAAGCTGGCGTCCACCACCGCTTCCCCATCCAAACCTGTATCGTAGAGACAAGCAACCTGCTGGCCATTGACTTCAATCAGTTCGACCACAGGTGGTCTCTCTTGGTCCGGAGTGTCTTCCATCTACTTGACCGTTTCCTTGCCTTCCTCTTGTGATTCCTCGAGGTTGGTTATGCAATTGGCGTCTTCTGCCTTGCGTCTGCAGTCCACAGTATTATGTGTTGTCGACTGGCAGTGAGTGCACCATGTTCCCTTCCTAGGTTTCCGTGTGTCCTTTTTGTTCCTAGCTCCTTCGCCGACCTCAGCCTTGTCTGTGATCACCGTCGTAGGAATCACTTTGCATGCTGCGAAGTAAGAACTTTTAGGTTTTGATCTGCAGTCCTTCGTGTTATGAGAAGGCACTTTGCAGAATGAACACCACTTCTCAGACCACTGTCGTTTCGCTGAAGAATTCGAGGTGCTCTGGTTTCCTTCCTTCACCTTCTCTGAACTCTCCTCTGTGTGCTTTATATAAGGTTCCACTTTTTCTCCTTCCCAATTCTTAGGTTTCTTTTTCTCTTGTTTCTCCTGACCTTTGGTTTGAATACTGAGTTCCGCAGCCTCCCCATGTACCTCTACGAATCGTTCCGCCAGCTTATTCACAACATCAATCCGTTCCGCCCCTTGTTCTCCTAAGAAGGTTCTGAGAGGTTTCGACATTTGCTTTCGCATCTGGTCGACCACCATCATCTCTTCGAGACTCTTATAATCCCTCTTGAATTCTGCCAAGTCCATCCATTTCTGGAGATAGGATTTCAGCCTCAGACTGTAGGCGGCGAATAGTTCTCCCGGCTCTCGTCTAGACGCTCTAAACTTCTTCCGATACGTTTGTGCTGTGACTTCATAATGTTTCATCAAAGCGGCTTTCAATTCTTCGTACTGATTTTCTTTTCCTGGTGGTAGGCGTGTTTAGACCTCGTACCCTGAACCACGTAAAGCCTGGGATACTTTAAGAGCCCATCGGGTTCTCTCCAGTCCCATAGCGACTGCCATAGCCTCGAACCGATCCAAAAACTGGTATATTTTCTCTTTACTTTCATCAAAGACCGCCAAGGGAAACTTCATGGCATGGTAACCCTGTCCAATTATGTTGGTTGCCCCAGGTGAAGATGAACTTCCTTCTGCTGCATCCATTTCACCCTTAGTTTGTGTCTTGAGCTCCAGTTCTCGCATGCGGTATTCATGTTCCCTTATCTTGTTGGCTTCTTCTGCTTGCAACCTCTTGTTGTCCTGTTCCAGTCCCAGTCTCCTGGTCTCCTGGTCCATTTCCAGTTTCTTGGCCTCTTGTTCCATTTCCATTTTCTTGGCCTCTTGTTCCATTTCCATTCGTTTGGTCTCCACCTCTATTCTTCTCAATTCCAACTCGGCCTTACGATCTTCTCTTTCCGCTTGACGAAATTCCCTCTCTCGTTCCTGTATGTAATCAGTTAGTTCCGAACCAGCTAAACCAATTGCCTCCCCGTTGGCCCTTAGTTCTGCTGTAGTTACTTTGGGAGTTGCCATAGTTAAGAAAGTAAGTCCGCAAATAGAGTACAGACACTTCAAGGCAGTAAAGCAATACTCACTATAGAATTATATTCTACCTAGAACCTATATCATTTATCTATGTCAATTTTATATATTTAATCTACAACACCACACAGTACATCACAACCACTCTCTCATCCACAAGAAGAGATATAGGATAAAGACTTACGTAGACGTGTGACCGTGAGACTAGGTATGTAATGTGTCGTACTACCTATCCACATTCACCCTGTTTGGAACTTTCTCACTGTAAAGTCACCAGCGTTAATGAAATGTTTCCACCATAAATGTAATGGCACCATATATCCAATGGACGTCCTTCCATTAAAAGTCATCAATATATACTTATATTTATTCCAATCAGTATGTCCCAACATGCAGGTACTCCGCTATGCCTGTGCCAATATGCAGGTACCCCTCTATGCATATGCCCTTGTTATGCCTCCAGGTCATATGGGTATTATGTTGTACTGCACCACCAATTATGTCACTTGTTTACCCGGGAGGAATGTGGAATCAACAAGCACATCTTCAACTTTATTCTCTGTTGGGATTATTGACTGACTTATGTCTACACTCCTCCCTTCTGTCTTCCCGTCCATATGTCTATTTCTTTCACTCTCACTGTTATTCCCTCAACACATACTCCGACAACAGTTCCTTTCAACGACAAACAAAAGATTTATTAATAAAAAAACTATGTCTGGTGTATGTATGGACTTTGTAAGCGTAGTTGATAGTGTATTCTATTGTTGGTGCCAGAATGAACTCTGAATGTCTATCAGCGGTGTTGCTTCTCGCCCATTCATTCTTCAAGATCACAGGACAGCACATGAAACAGGACAGAGCTCACCCTGAATGATCCGTATGCTTGAGTCTGATGGTAAATCCGTTATTGAATGAAACAAAACTGTTCACCACTGATTCACAGTACCGTAATAAAAGTCCCGTAAGTTTATGACTGCGCCCGAGTCTGTTTCATGACGGTAATTATCCAACATCGGAAACAACCACATCGTCACAGTTCTTCCTATTGTCTTTTACTACTAGCAATGTTTTTACTTGTCTATTCTTTCTTCCCTAGGCATACAAGACGTATATAGTTTTAAGTATCCCTGCTTGCCACAGGTTAACATCTTTTCCTTTTAAATGTTTTAGTTGTATATTCGTTTGAGCATACAGTGTTCTGTATTTGACGTTTCGTTATCACGTCTTCATCTTAAAACATGTCTATGTTCTTTTTGGTTCTAAGTAGGTACTTTAGTTTCTCAAGTGTAGTACTCTTCATCTCTTCTCTGATTTCACTAGGAGATTGGAACCTGTGGAGAAGTATAACAGATCCAGTGATAAGCGTCCGCCCCTTACTACTACCTATGCAAGTGTCCTTCTCCAGCCATAATGACAAGGCTTCCGAAGTAAACACCCGCATAAGACATATGAATTCACCAAAGTCTAAACTATCCACTAATAGAAAGCAATGGTAAATGCTATTCACACACATCTATATTCCTATGCTTAAACTATACTCTAATATATTAATACCTTATATATGTATCTATGTTCCTGGAATCGAAATACACTAAGCGAATAACACACTAATATCCCCTCTTTCCATCATTAGGGACGTGTATTTCTATTCCCACTCAGGAGGCATAGATCATTCAGCCCAGTTTGGAACACACACTAAACCGAAACTCCATGTTCAGCTATTTATATTGCGTGTCCCATCCTCCGTTGATTGTTTGATCTACAATCAAATTTGTCGTACCCGTAACATCAAAAGTTCAGTGAAATCACGTATACGTCCGTATACGTCCGGCCGCTCCGCGCTCCGGTCTCCTTCGTCTCTACGATGTTTCCCTGTATTCTCCGACGTTGGTACCTCAAAGTGTCCAACCCCTTTGATCACCGTCTCCGCTGTTGCGCTGGTCCTCTGTCCATCGCTCGTTTGCACTTCAAAGCATTCTCCGTTCATTTTCCCGTCGGCCGATACTAGCGGGAGTCACTGCCCTCGGCGCGTACCTGTATCCTATTTTCATATGTGTCGGTCAATGATCTTTTATTCGTCCTCATCTCAGAATGAAGTACACAATGGTTAACTCTCCTTCTTCCTTGTATTTGTGTTACATCCAATTCTATCTGGGAATCATTAAACTATCATCATTCTGTGACAGTTATAAGTCCTTGTCAGTTGGCGTAGACATGGGGCGCCACGCGTTGCCTCTGACGGTGGGAGACACCTACAGGTGTCACTGTTTATCAGCCACTGTTTATTGCCTTCATCGACCTCACAAAGGCATTCGATTTGGTCAGTCGTGAGGGTTTGTTCAAAGCACTAAAGAAGATTGGCTGCCCACCAACTCTTCTGTCCATTGTGGAATCGTTCCACACAGGCATGAAGGGTATAATCAAGTTTGATGGCTCAACTTCAGAAGAGTTTGAAATCAAGAGTGGAGTTAAGCAAGGTTGTGTACTATCCCCCACCCTCTTTGGGATATACTTTTCACTTCTACTGAAATATGCCTTTCGTGATCAGGATGACGGTATATACATTCACTCACGCTCAGATGGTGGCCTCTATAATGCTCAGAGATTGAAGGCCAAGACCAAAATTAGCAGGGTACTAATCAGAGAGTTGCTTTTTGCGGATGATGCTGCGATTACGACCCACTCTGAGGAAGAATTACAACATATACTATCTGCATTCTCCAATGCTTGCTCTGAATTTGGTTTAACAATTAACAAAAAGAAGACACAGATTATGTCACAAGGTGCACATGGTGTACCATCAATCTTTATTGACGACGCCGAACTGGAGATAGTAGACCATTTTACATATCTAGGATCAGAGGTAAATAGCAAATTATCCCTCGATCAGGAAATCAACATCAGGATTGGCAAGGCAGCAACAACAATGAACATGTTAGCAAAAAGAGTCTGGGAGAATAGGAAGCTTACTGCCAAAACAAAAGTCCTCGTCTACCAAGCCTGTGTCCTTAGTACTCTTCTTTATGGCAGTGAAACCTGGACAACTTACTCACGCCAAGAGAAACGTTTAAACAGCTTTCATATGCGGTGTCTGCGAAGAATACTTGGTATTAAGTGGCAAGACAAAATCACAAATACTGAAGTATTGGAAATATCAGGTTGTGTGACGGTGTATTCCATGCTCAGTCTTCGTAGACTTAGATGGATAGGACACGTTAGGAGGATGGATGATGGTAGAATACCATAGGACATCTTTTTTGGTGAATTACAGACGGGTAGGAGATCTCAGGGTCGGCCTCTACTACGATACAAAGATGTGTGTAAGCGGGACATGATTGATACAGGCATTGATAATGCACATTAGGAGCACGTCGCCGCTGAACGTGTTGCATGGAGGGCAACTATCAGAAATGGAATAAAGACAAAGGAGAAAATGATTGCAGATAAAGCACACACAGAGCGTGAGAGACGTAAGATGGTGCAAAATGGTGGAAATGACCATGTTTTCACATGCACCTACTGTGGGCAAACATTTGCAGCAAGAATTGGCCTTACCAGCCACACTCGCCAACGCCATGGATCGTAGTTATTAAGCCTTTTTGAAGCACAATGTACCAAACTATCGTCTGTCAAGACGGAAAGGTGCCAATGGGATATCGTCTAATATCTACTTCTTTCGCCTACTTCTATGAGTGTCAAGCCATGCCTGTAAATATATTTCTCAATCTATTTGGATGACTATAAGGGCTACCCAGCAGTTGACATGTCTGTGTATTACTGAGTCAGGTACTCGTAACGCAGTGGCTATTTGTTCGCCTGCTGGCCTGGACGTAATGTACCTAAATCCCCACCCAAGCGGCTTTATTGAAGATTGATCTGGTCTCAGGGCAACCATGATTAAAATGGGTCACAGGCAATGCCATGGGAAGTAAAACGGCCGTCGTGATACTTAAATCATCCATCGTGATCTGAATGGTCCTTGCCATGTGGCAATATATGGCTTACAGCATTAAGCTTATAGGTTAACAGTGGTCTACGGTAAAAGATCAATAAAGGGAAAAGTGAGAACAATTCACGCAGCAACAAATAACTGACACGCATTAATAAAGCGTGTAAAGGTAGACCGGGCACATGATGATGATGAATAGCACTAAGGGAAACTACTTAAGAAAGTTGCGTATCACGTGACCGGAACAGCACTGAATATGTATTTTTGTATATTTATCACACGCCCTCCCACATATACGGGAACTTGTGAATGTGACTGCTGTGATAATCGTTCATAATAAGTATTGAAGAGGACCAAGGACGTCATTTTTTTAATTATTCATATCATGTGGATGTTCCTGTTCAATCTGTCAGTGAGTTTGAAACAGCGAGCTACCAAACAGCTCATTGGCAGTCCTCAACTGATTCAGTGGCAAACAAAAATGAAGTTTGCACCAAACAAAAACGGATGACGGAAAATGGGAAGCAGGGATGTGCCACAGTTATGACTTAAAAGTTGTTAATATGGCAACAGACATGTTGTATATATGTCTATATATCAAATTAAAGGCGTTGCATAAGGAAAACTACTGTATATAATCCCATGGCAGATACCGGAAGTTACCGCATAAGACGATCAGTCATCGATAGCACTAAATCATTAAAAATATGGGGCCAGCACCATATGGCCTAAACACATAATGGTGCGTTAAAAGGTTTCTTTATGTTGACTTACCCAAAGTCAGGAAAGGCATTGTGCCCACGATGTTGACAAACTCCACGTTACACAGAGCCACCAGACCAATGGCTCCTATAATCCCGAAGCCAACCGCCAACACGCCTGCATTGGCCAGTAGCATACGTGACGTCACACAGTCACCACCTGAAAAGTTCATGCTTTTTTACTTTCATATTTACACATCAACTAGGCGCAGCTTAGCTTATTAAATAATAATAATATTAATATTAACTTAGCTTATTATTAATAATAATAATGAGGAGCAGAAGGGAAGGAGGAGGAAGAAGAAGAAGAAGAAGAAGAAGAAGAAGAAGAAGAAGAAGAAGAAGAAGAAGAAGAACAAGAAGAAGAAGAAGAAGAAGAAGAAGAAGAAGGGGAAGGAAAAGAACGAGAAGGAGGTGGAAGAGAAGGAGAGGCTGTATTCAGAATCCCTGCTGGCCATGTAATGCTCAATACCTCTCTAAGAGGAGACGGCAGTAAAGCAGAGGCTAGCATCCATGCCTTCCAGCCCGGTGGGTATGTGTTCGAATCATCACCCACGCGGTTTTCATTTTTTTTATTTGTATTAACTGACCAAGGTTGGCCAAGCTAGTTAGTTGCATATCCTTTACATGACATGGTAGTCAACCGCAGCGTTTTCGGCTGTGATTTCTTGGCAAGTTTACGTTCAATAGTTTGCCATTGCTTTTTGAATGGCCGGCACTGATACTTTTGTATGGGAACCAACACAAGAAAATCTGCTTCCAAATCGTCCGCAGGTGTTTCGAATTCGGTTTGCGGGATTACGAATTGCATTCGTAACACCTTCGCCACAGAGCCGATACATCCAACCTAACATGGAAACCAGGAAATGTTCTGGGAAGTAAAAACGACAGTCGTGATATTGCCCACATCATCCATTGAGTGCCGATTGGTGTATACCAAAATGAGTGGGGCCAGCACCATGTACCAAATATGCCTGAAAGCTGTCGAGAGGGTCCTTTACCATTACTGCTCGTAGATCAAAGACCATTCACCTCATCATCATCAATTACCATGCCGGTAGGCCGTCTTACACGTTCACCAGAGTCGTGGATCAGCTCTGTGTTCTTGTTCTGACCATGCCATGTGGTCAAACCATCCAAATATTTACTTCTCTGCTTTCCCATTGTTATTTCCTCCTCAATCTTGCCATCTGTCAACAAATTCTCTAGAATATTTCTTCCCATAACGTGCCGAAAAGAATTTGACTGTCTACGTTTAATGTCTCTAATAAGTTTGCGGTTTTCAGTTGCCTCTTGAATTTTTATGTCTGCCCGTGGTTTCCCATGCATTTTCTTCAGAAACCACATTTCCACTGCCATTTGGTTTTTCTGTCTGTCCATGGCATTCTTTGCATCTTCCTCAGAAACCACATTTCCACTGCCATTTGGTTTTTCTGTCTGTCCATGGCATTCTTTGCACCTTCCTCAGAAACCACATTTCCACTGCCATTAGATGTTTCTCAGTTCACCTACCTTATACATGTTCAAGGTATAGGAATGTCCCTTGTACGTCTGCTTGCTAGTCGACCATTGCCTCGTCTACCAGGAATTATGCCTTCCAATACTGTTTTTTCTAAACTAACGTTATATTTGTATCCTCTTCTTGCTGGCTAGCGGGGCTATCATGCTTCTTCACAAGTTGCCATCTCCGACGGTTTGCATCAATTCATGTGTTGACTTCTCTCCGTGCCATGACACAAGACTCGATAATTTTCTCTCTCTCTGTGTCTTCCTCTCTCTTTCCGCAGATCTTTCCGGTTGTCACAACATGTTCCAGCCTTTGTCTTCTTATAATGTGGCCAAAAAATGATGACCGCTTCTTTCTGATGTTTGTGATAAGTTGTCTTTGCGACTCAGCTCCCCTCAAAATGTCCAGATTGCTCATTTTGGCTGTCCAATGAATTATCAGTATTCTTCTATAAAACCACATCTCCAAGGCTTCCAGACATTTATATGGCCATGTTATTTCAGTTTCGAACATCTTCAATATTCAGATCTGTTAGAATATCAGCGTTTTCTATTCTCATCTGTCCATGATATTCTAACACGTCTTCTGTAACATTTTAGTTGAAAATTATCTTCTTTATTCACCATGAAATGGTCCTTGTCTCACATCTGTATGTTGACACAGAAACGATGCACGTTCTCAACAATTTTACCTTAATGTGTTTGCTGGTGTTGTTCTCATAGGTCTGTAATACTGTTTAATCTTTGCGTTGCTATGGTCCGCCTACTTATGATTTCTTTTGAACAGTCCATATGGTTGATTGCTCCTCACTGTCTCATGTGAAATGTGAAATAGACATCAGTCCTGACGCATACATGCATAAGGCCTTTACCAGAATGCCAACACAATATTCTGCCACTAGAATTACAGATCATCGTCGATGGAAGCATCAGTGACTAGAAAAACGGGTAACTTCATATGCATTACTGCATAACAGTTCTTAACATGCAGTTCACGACACAAAACATCTCAAATAGATGAAAAAAGCATTCAACATGAAATCCACAGCTCACAGTTTCAAACGAAGCAATCAACTAAATATCTGGGCATTAGAAACATTCGTTGGCTGTAAGATATACCAAACAAGGGCACTGTTAAAAACATTATTTTTACCCGAACTGACAATAGAAGCAAACGTGATCATCAGGGTGAATGTTAGAGCGAAGAACATAATGTCACCCTTGGTTCCCTTGTCCAGCTCTTCTGCCATGGAGTTTGAGGTGCTGTAAGCGATCTGACAGATACATCAATATGCACATTGTTAATATATAATCATCATTATGTCAGGTCTTAGTCAGATATATAATCATCATTATGTCAGGTCTTAGTCAGATATGACTGAGCTACTGTCTACCAGTAGACGGCACTACCTGCTTTCGCCAAACGTTGGAACTCTGCGAGAAGCAGGCGGTAGTAGTATACAATGTAGGATTCGGTTATGATTTGGTGGATTGACCTGTGGATTGACCTTGACCTCGGTTGATTTTCACTCCCCCTCGGTCATATAGTTGGGTGGGGTAAGGGGTGGTATCTAGGTCATATCTAAGGGCGATAATTCTAAGATTTTATGTTTCTAAGGGCAGATAACTATTGAGTGGGTGTATAAAATTTTTTAATTAATTATTAAAAAATAAAATTAAATAAATAAAAAATAAAACTAAATAACGACGGGGTGCGGGGTGGTGGCGAGGGGGTGGGCGCGTGGGGTGAGACTAAGCTGTTCAGGTTTAAACACTATCATCACAGGGTTACAAATGAAAACCTTAAAATGTAAAGATGGTCGATATTATTGATGTTAGCGGGTATAGCTTAGTGAAATTCATTGGTGAGGGATGGGTAGCGGCTATTAGTGCTTTGTAGAGTGTCGTAGTGGCATATACACTATCATCACAGGGTTACAAATGAAAACCTTAAAATGTAAAGATGGTCGATATTATTGATGTTAGCGGGTATAGCTTAGTGAAATTCATTGGTGAGGGATGGGTAGCGGCTATTAGTGCTTTGTAGAGTGTCGTAGTGGCATATACACTATCATCACATGGTTACAAATGAAAACCTTAAAAAGTAAAAATGGCCGATAATATTGATTTTAGCGGGTATAGCTTAGTGAAATTCGTTGGTGAGGGGTGGGTAGCGGCTATTAGTGATTTTTAGAGTGTCGTAGCTGCCTATACACTATCATCATACGGGGTACAAATGAAAACATTAAAAAGTAAAGATGGCCGATTTTAATGATTTTAGCGGGTATAGCTTACTTAAATTTATTAAGGGGTGGGTAGCGGCTAGTAGTGCTATGTAGAGGGTCGTAGTGACTTATTCACTAACATAACACGTGTTACAAATGAAACCTTGAAAGCTAAAGATCGCTGATTGTAATGGATATAGTGTAGTATCATTCGGCGGTAAGGGGTGGGTACCAGGTATTAGTGGTCAAGCAGTGGTCAAGCAGTGGTCAAGTAAGGAAAATTTTTGGGAAAAGTGATTGTAATGATATGATGATGATTAAAGGGTGGTAAATTAGTGGTCAAGTAGTGGTCAAGTGTTGGTCAAGTAAGGAAAATTTTAGGGAAAAGTGGTTATAATGATATGGTGATGATTAAAGGGTGGTAAATTAGTGGTCAAGTAGTGGTCAACCAATGGTCAAGTAGTAGTCAAGTGAGGAAATTTTAGGGAAAAGTGGTTATAATGATATGGTGATGATTAAAGGGTGGTAAATTAGTGGTCAAGTAGTGGTCAGCCAATGGTCAAGTAGTGGTCAAGTGGTCGAGTGACCACTTAAATTGTAGATGACGATGTCCCTAAGATTATGGTAGTGGTTAAAGTGATCGATGACATGGTCAAGTAGCGGTCAACCAGTGGTCAAGTGGTCGAATGATCACTTAAAAGGTAGAGAAAAGTACTATATTGAAACGGTGATGGTAAAATGGTCGACAACGTGGTCAAGCAGTGGTCAAGTAGTGCTCAACCAGTGGTCAACCGCTCAAGTGAGAAAATTGTAGGGTATGGTACGTGTAGTGAAACAGAGATGAATAAATTAAGTAGTGACGTTGTCAAGTAGTGATCAAGTAGCGGGCAAGTACTGGTCAAATGGTCGAGTGACCACTTAAATTGAAAGGGAAAGTACGTGTAGTGAACCTGTGTTGGTTAAAGTGATCGATGACGTGCTCAAGTAGTGGCCAAGTAGTGGTAAATGGTCGAATGACTACTTAAATTGTCGGTGAAAGTAGGTATGGTGACATGGTGATGATCAAGAGTTGGTCAAGTGGTGCTCAAATAGTGGTCAAGTAGTGGTCAAGTAGTCGAATGACCACTTAAATTATAGGGTATGGTACGTGTAGTGAAACGGTGATGGTAAAATAAGTAAGGACAAAGTCAAATAGTGGTCAAGTACTGGTGAAATAGTGATCAAGTGGTCGAAGGATCACTTAAATTGTAGGGTATGGTATGTGGAGTGACATGATGATGGTTAAAGTGATCGATGAAATGATCAAGACGTTATGCCGACTGCTAAGTTCAGAAAGTAATGTCCTTACTATCGGCAATTTCCCTGACAGGAGCGCCTCGAGCACTGATTTTGTATTGATCAATAGCACCTAGTGGTACAGTCAACACACATGGACAATAGTTACATCCGGTCAAAGATGGCGTCGCACCCTATCACACATGGGTAATTGCTACAACCAAACTACGTCTCATTCACTAAAACTGGTCAAATATGGTGTCACATCCGGCCACAGGGGTAATGGGACATCTGAGACACGTGGTTAAGAGGGAAACTATAGAAAAAGGGTGTCCTATCGGTTGTCGAGTCAGGGAACCTAACGTATGATAATCACTGTGTAAAGGAGTGAATACACTGCATCATCAACACTGCATCATCACCACTGCATCCGAAGGGTAAAATGGTCACCCCCTTCTCTCTCTCTTTTCTATAACCGTGTAGTCCTAGTGTTATCCGGTTACACCAAAGGACACCCGAGCATCAACACAACAAACTGCCCCGATTCAACCTTAGGCAATGCACGTAACATGACAGGTCACATGTCCGCCGTCATAATCAGCGACGTTATCACGTATCAAATTAGATAGCCACACTTTCATTTCCTTTCTATGTGTCCATAGTGTCTTTACATCTTTCTCCAGAAAACCATTTCCAAGACCAATATATGTTATTTGTCAGTGTACCTGCTCAGTGCCACACTTCACAACCAGACAAAAATACACGTTCTATGTACCACTTCAACCGTCAAATAAGAAAATATGTTAGACAAAATATTAAAATTATTGGTCAAATACAGAAATATATCACCCTAACTTATAAAAAGTAGGAACATATGTTAACCAAATGGAAAATATCTTAGCCAAATAGGAAAATTTGTTAGCCAAATAGAAAAAATATTGACCACGTAACGATATATCTTGTCCACACTTATGAAAAGTAGGGAAATTTGTTAGTCAAATAAGAAAAAAGATTGTCCAAGTAACGAAATATCCCCCAACAAACTTAGGAAAAGTACGAAACTTTGTTAAGCAAGTAAGAAAAGGAATCGTCCAAACAGAGAAATATATCACCTAAACTTATAAAAAGTAGGAACATATGTTAACCAAATGGAAAATATCTTGGCCAAATAGGAAAATTTGTTAGCCAAATGGGGAAAATATTGTCCAAGTAACGAAATATCCCCCAACAAACTTAGGAAAAGTACGAAACTTTGTTAAGCAAGTATGAAAAGGTATCGACCAAGTAGAGAAATATATCACACAAACTTATAAAAAGTAGGAACATATGTTAACCACAGAGAAAATACCTTGGCCAAATAGGAAAATTTGTTAGCCAAATAGAAAAAAATATTGACCACGTAACGATATATCTTGTCCACACTTATGAAAAGTAGGGAAATTTGTTAGTCAAATGAGAAAAAAGATTGTCCAAGTAACGAAATATCCCCCAACAAACTTAGGAAAAGTACGAAACTTTGTTAAGCAAGTATGAAAAGGTATCGTCCAAACTGAGAAATATATCACCTAAACTTATAAAAAGTAGGAACATATGTTAACCAAATGGAAAATATCTTGGCCAAATAGGAAAATTTGTTAGCCAAATGGGGAAAATATTGTCCAAGTAACGAAATATCCCCCAACAAACTTAGGAAAAGTACGAAACTTTGTTAAGCAAGTATGAAAAGGTATCGAACAAGTAGAGAAATATATCACACAAACTTATAAAAAGTAGGAACATATGTTAACCACAGAGAAAATACCTTGGCCAAATAGGAAAATTTGTTAGCCAAATAGAAAAAATATTGACCACGTAACGATATATCTTGTCCACACTTATGAAAAGTAGGGAAATTTGTTAGTCAAATGAGAAAAAAGATTGTCCAAGTAACGAAATATCCCCCAACAAACTTAGGAAAAGTACGAAACTTTGTTAAGCAAGTATGAAAAGGTATCGTCCAAACTGAGAAATATATCACCTAAACTTATAAAAAGTAGGAACATATGTTAACCAAATGGAAAATACCTTGGCCAAATAGGAAAAGTTGTTAGCCAAATGGGGAAAATATTGTCCAAGTAACGAAATATCCCCCAACAAACTTAGGAAAAGTACGAAACTTTGTTAAGCAAGTATGAAAAGGTATCGACCAAGTAGAGAAATATATCACCCAAACTTATAAAAAGTAGGAACATATGTTAACCACAGAGAAAATACCTTGGCCAAATAGGAAAATTTGTTAGCCAAATAGAAAAAAATATTGACCACGTAACGATATATCTTGTCCACACTTATGAAAAGTAGGGAAATTTGTTAGTCAAATGAGAAAAAGATTGACCAAGTAACGAAATACCCAAACCAAACTTATGAAAAGTACGAAACTTTGTTAAGCAAGTATGAAAAGGGATCGTCCAAACAGAGAAATATAGCACCCAAACTTATAAAAAGTAGGAACATATTTTAACCAAAGGGAAAATACCTTGGCCAAATAGGAAAAGTTGTTAGCCAAAGGAGAAAAAAGATTGACCAAGTAACGAAATTCCCCAACCAAACTTAGGAAAAGTACGAAACTTTGTTAAGCAGGTATGAAAAGGTATCGTCCAAACAGAGAAATATATCACCTAAACTTATAAAAAGTAGGAACATATGTTAACCAAATGGAAAATATCTTGGCCAAATAGGAAAATTTGTTAGCCAAATGGGGAAAATATTGTCCAAGTAACGAAATACATCGTTCAAACCTACGAAAAGTACGAAACTTTGTTAAGCAAGTATGAAAAGGTATCGACCAAGTAGAGAAATATATCACCCAAACTTATAAAAAGTAGGAACATATGTTAACCACAGAGAAAATACCTTGGCCAAATAGGAAAATTTGTTAGCCAAATAGAAAAAAATATTGACCACGTAACGATATATCTTGTCCACACTTATGAAAAGTAGGGAAATTTGTTAGTCAAATGAGAAAAAAGATTGACCAAGTAACGAAATACCCAAACCAAACTTATGAAAAGTACGAAACTTTGTTAAACAAGTATGAAAATGTATCGACCAAACAGAGAAATATATCACCCAAACTTATAAAAAGTAGGAACATATGTTAACAAAATGGAAAATATCTTGGCCAAATAGGAAATATTGTTAGCCAAATAGAAAAAATATTGACCACGTAACGATATATCTTGTCCACACTTAAGAAAAGTAGGGAAATTTGTTAGTCAAATGGGGAAAATATTGACCACGTAACGAAATACCCCCCAAAAAACTTAGGAAAAGTACGAAACTTTGTTAAACAAGTATGAAAAGGTATCGGCCAAACAGAGAAATATAACACCCAAACTTATGAAAAGTAGGAAACTTTGTTAGCCAAAGTGAAAAAACCTAGGTCAAGTAAGAAAATTCTGATAGCCAAATGTGAAAAGTGTCGGCCAAATACAGAAATAGCTCAACCAAACTTATAAAACGTAGGAAAATTGTTATTCAAACGGGAAAGCTATTGAACAACTAGGAAAATGTAATAGTCAAAGAAGAATAATATTGAACAAGTAATGAAATATATCATTCAAACTTATGAAAAGTAGGAAGCCTTGATAACCAAATGTGAAAAATATCACTCAAAGAGAGAAGTAGCTCGCCCCAACGTATAAAAAGTAGGAAAATTGTCGGCCAAAGGGGAAAAAGTTAGACCAAATACAGAAATATCTCGACCAAATTTATAAAAATCTAGGAAAAAATAGTACCCAACACAACTAAAAGGCTGACTAAAGTTATAAATCCAAACTTATAAAAATAACCAAATAGGAATACATATTGTCCAAGTACAGACATATATCAATCAAACTTATAAACTTGTCGTCCAAAGTGATAAAAAACAAAGAAAGGCTGTCAGCCAGTCTAAGAAATAGGTATGGAAAAGTAAGTCGACCAAGTTCAGAAAAAAAAAGAAAAAAAAAAAGGAAATAAAAATATAACTTCTGTAGTCTTGGTCGACTTACTTTTCCATACCTATTTCTTAGACTGGCTGACAGCCTTTCTTTGTTTTTTATCACTTTGGACGACAAGTTTATAAGTTTGATTGATATATGTCTGTACTTGGACAATATGTATTCCTATTTGGTTATTTTTATAAGTTTGGATTTATAACTTTAGTCAGCCTTTTAGTTGTGTTGGGTACTATTTTTTCCTAGATTTTTATAAATTTGGTCGAGATATTTCTGTATTTGGTCTAACTTTTTCCCCTTTGGCCGACAATTTTCCTACTTTTTATACGTTGGGGCGAGCTACTTCTCTCTTTGAGTGATATTTTTCACATTTGGTTATCAAGGCTTCCTACTTTTCATAAGTTTGAATGATATATTTCATTACTTGTTCAATATTATTCTTCTTTGACTATTACATTTTCCTAGTTGTTCAATAGCTTTCCCGTTTGAATAACAATTTTCCTACGTTTTATAAGTTTGGTTGAGCTATTTCTGTATTTGGCCGACACTTTTCACATTTGGCTATCAGAATTTTCTTACTTGACCTAGGTTTTTTCACTTTGGCTAACAAAGTTTCCTACTTTTCATAAGTTTGGGTGTTATATTTCTCTGTTTGGCCGATACCTTTTCATACTTGTTTAACAAAGTTTCGTACTTTTCCTAAGTTTTTTGGGGGGTATTTCGTTACGTGGTCAATATTTTCCCCATTTGACTAACAAATTTCCCTACTTTTCTTAAGTGTGGACAAGATATATCGTTACGTGGTCAATATTTTTTCTATTTGGCTAACAATATTTCCTATTTGGCCAAGATATTTTCCATTTTGTTAACATATGTTCCTACTTTTTATAAGTTTGGGTGATATATTTCTCTGTTTGGTCGATACATTTTCATACTTGTTTAACAAAGTTTCGTACTTTTCATAAGTTTGGTTTGGGTATTTCGTTACTTGGTCAATCTTTTTTCTCATTTGACTAACAAATTTCCCTACTTTTCATAAGTGTGGACAAGATATATCGTTACGTGGTCAATATTTTTTTCTATTTGGCTAACAAATTTTCCTATTTGGCCAAGGTATTTTCTCTGTGGTTAACATATGTTCCTACTTTTTATAAGTTTGGGTGATATATTTCTCTACTTGGTCGATACCTTTTCATACTTGCTTAACAAAGTTTCGTACTTTTCGTAGGTTTGAACGATGTATTTCGTTACTTGGACAATATTTTCCCCATTTGGCTAACAAATTTTCCTATTTGGCCAAGATATTTTCCATTTGGTTAACATATGTTCCTACTTTTTATAAGTTTAGGTGATATATTTCTCTGTTTGGACGATACCTTTTCATACCTGCTTAACAAAGTTTCGTACTTTTCCTAAGTTTGGTTGGGGAATTTCGTTACTTGGTCAATCTTTTTTCTCCTTTGGCTAACAACTTTTCCTATTTGGCCAAGGTATTTTCCCTTTGGTTAAAATATGTTCCTACTTTTTATAAGTTTGGGTGCTATATTTCTCTGTTTGGACGATCCCTTTTCATACTTGCTTAACAAAGTTTCGTACTTTTCATAAGTTTGGTTTGGGTATTTCGTTACTTGGTCAATCTTTTTCTCATTTGACTAACAAATTTCCCTACTTTTCATAAGTGTGGACAAGATATATCGTTACGTGGTCAATATTTTTTTCTATTTGGCTAACAAATTTTCCTATTTGGCCAAGGTATTTTCTCTGTGGTTAACATATGTTCCTACTTTTTATAAGTTTGGGTGATATATTTCTCTACTTGGTCGATACCTTTTCATACTTGCTTAACAAAGTTTCGTACTTTTCCTAAGTTTGTTGGGGGATATTTCGTTACTTGGACAATATTTTCCCCATTTGGCTAACAACTTTTCCTATTTGGCCAAGGTATTTTCCATTTGGTTAACATATGTTCCTACTTTTTATAAGTTTAGGTGATATATTTCTCAGTTTGGACGATACCTTTTCATACTTGCTTAACAAAGTTTCGTACTTTTCCTAAGTTTGTTGGGGGATATTTCGTTACTTGGACAATCTTTTTTCTCATTTGACTAACAAATTTCCCTACTTTTCATAAGTGTGGACAAGATATATCGTTACGTGGTCAATATTTTTTCTATTTGGCTAACAAATTTTCCTATTTGGCCAAGGTATTTTCTCTGTGGTTAACATATGTTCCTACTTTTTATAAGTTTGTGTGATATATTTCTCTACTTGTTCGATACCTTTTCATACTTGCTTAACAAAGTTTCGTACTTTTCCTATGTTTGTTGGGGGATATTTCGTTACTTGGACAATATTTTCCCCATTTGGCTAACAAATTTTCCTATTTGGCCAAGATATTTTCCATTTGGTTAACATATGTTCCTACTTTTTATAAGTTTAGGTGATATATTTCTCAGTTTGGACGATACCTTTTCATACTTGCTTAACAAAGTTTCGTACTTTTCCTAAGTTTGTTGGGGGATATTTCGTTACTTGGACAATCTTTTTTCTCATTTGACTAACAAATTTCCCTACTTTTCATAAGTGTGGACAAGATATATCGTTACGTGGTCAATATTTTTTTCTATTTGGCTAACAAATTTTCCTATTTGGCCAAGGTATTTTCTCTGTGGTTAACATATGTTCCTACTTTTTATAAGTTTGTGTGATATATTTCTCTACTTGGTCGATACCTTTTCATACTTGCTTAACAAAGTTTCGTACTTTTCCTAAGTTTGTTGGGGGATATTTCGTTACTTGGACAATATTTTCCCCATTTGGCTAACAAATTTTCCTATTTGGCCAAGATATTTTCCATTTGGTTAACATATGTTCCTACTTTTTATAAGTTTAGGTGATATATTTCTCTGTTTGGACGATTCCTTTTCTTACTTGCTTAACAAAGTTTCGTACTTTTCCTAAGTTTGTTGGGGGATATTTCGTTACTTGGACAATCTTTTTTCTTATTTGACTAACAAATTTCCCTACTTTTCATAAGTGTGGACAAGATATATCGTTACGTGGTCAATATTTTTTCTATTTGGCTAACAAATTTTCCTATTTGGCTAAGATATTTTCCATTTGGTTAACATATGTTCCTACTTTTTATAAGTTTGGGTGATATATTTCTGTATTTGACCAATAATTTTAATATTTTGTCTAACATATTTTCTTATTTGACGGTTGAAGTGGTACATAGAACGTGTATTTTTGTCTGGTTGTGAAGTGTGGCACTGAGCAGGTACACTGACAAATAACATATATTGGTCTTGGAAATGGTTTTCTGGAGAAAGATGTAAAGACACTATGGACACATAGAAAGGAAATGAAAGTGTGGCTATCTAATTTGATACGTGATAACGTCGCTGATTATGACGGCGGACATGTGACCTGTCATGTTACGTGCATTGCCTAAGGTTGAATCGGGGCAGTTTGTTGTGTTGATGCTCGGGTGTCCTTTGGTGTAACCGGATAACACTAGGACTACACGGTTATAGAAAAGAGAGAGAGAAGGGGGTGACCATTTTACCCTTCGGATGCAGTGGTGATGATGCAGTGTTGATGATGCAGTGTATTCACTCCTTTACACAGTGATCATCATACGTTAGGTTCCCTGACTCGACAACCGATAGGACACCCTTTTTCTATAGTTTCCCTCTTAACCACGTGTCTCAGATGTCCCATTACCCCTGTGGCCGGATGTGACACCATATTTGACCAGTTTTAGTGAATGAGACGTAGTTTGGTTGTAGCAATTACCCATGTGTGATAGGGTGCGACGCCATCTTTGACCGGATGTAACTATTGTCCATGTGTGTTGACTGTACCACTAGGTGCTATTGATCAATACAAAATCAGTGCTCGAGGCGCTCCTGTCAGGGAAATTGCCGATAGTAAGGACATTACTTTCTGAACTTAGCAGTCGGCATAACGTCTTGATCATTTCATCGATCACTTTAACCATCATCATGTCACTCCACATACCATACCCTACAATTTAAGTGATCCTTCGACCACTTGATCACTATTTCACCAGTACTTGACCACTATTTGACTATGTCCTTACTTATTTTACCATCACCGTTTCACTACACGTACCATACCCTATAATTTAAGTGGTCATTCGACTACTTGACCACTACTTGACCACTATTTGAGCACCACTTGACCAACTCTTGATCATCACCATGTCACCATACCTACTTTCACCGACAATTTAAGTAGTCATTCGACCATTTACCACTACTTGGCCACTACTTGAGCACGTCATCGATCACTTTAACCAACACAGGTTCACTACACGTACTTTCCCTTTCAATTTAAGTGGTCACTCGACCATTTGACCAGTACTTGCCCGCTACTTGATCACTACTTGACAACGTCACTACTTAATTTATTCATCTCTGTTTCACTACACGTACCATACCCTACAATTTTCTCACTTGAGCGGTTGACCACTGGTTGAGCACTACTTGACCACTGCTTGACCACGTTGTCGACCATTTTACCATCACCGTTTCAATATAGTACTTTTCTCTACCTTTTAAGTGATCATTCGACCACTTGACCACTGGTTGACCGCTACTTGACCATGTCATCGATCACTTTAACCACTACCATAATCTTAGGGACATCGTCATCTACAATTTAAGTGGTCACTCGACCACTTGACCACTACTTGACCATTGGCTGACCACTACTTGACCACTAATTTACCACCCTTTAATCATCACCATATCATTATAACCACTTTTCCCTAAAATTTCCTCACTTGACTACTACTTGACCATTGGTTGACCACTACTTGACCACTAATTTACCACCCTTTAATCATCACCATATCATTATAACCACTTTTCCCTAAAATTTTCCTTACTTGACCAACACTTGACCACTACTTGACCACTAATTTACCACCCTTTAATCATCATCATATCATTACAATCACTTTTCCCAAAAATTTTCCTTACTTGACCACTGCTTGACCACTGCTTGACCACTAATACCTGGTACCCACCCCTTACCGCCGAATGATACTACACTATATCCATTACAATCAGCGATCTTTAGCTTTCAAGGTTTCATTTGTAACACGTGTTATGTTAGTGAATAAGTCACTACGACCCTCTACATAGCACTACTAGCCGCTACCCACCCCTTAATAAATTTAAGTAAGCTATACCCGCTAAAATCATTAAAATCGGCCATCTTTACTTTTTAATGTTTTCATTTGTACCCCGTATGATGATAGTGTATAGGCAGCTACGACACTCTAAAAATCACTAATAGCCGCTACCCACCCCTCACCAACGAATTTCACTAAGCTATACCCGCTAAAATCAATATTATCGGCCATTTTTACTTTTTAAGGTTTTCATTTGTAACCATGTGATGATAGTGTATATGCCACTACGACACTCTACAAAGCACTAATAGCCGCTACCCATCCCTCACCAATGAATTTCACTAAGCTATACCCGCTAACATCAATAATATCGACCATCTTTACATTTTAAGGTTTTCATTTGTAACCCTGTGATGATAGTGTATATGCCACTACGACACTCTACAAAGCACTAATAGCCGCTACCCATCCCTCACCAATGAATTTCACTAAGCTATACCCGCTAACATCAATAATATCGACCATCTTTACATTTTAAGGTTTTCATTTGTAACCCTGTGATGATAGTGTTTAAACCTGAACAGCTTAGTCTCACCCCACGCGCCCACCCCCTCGCCACCACCCCGCACCCCGTCGTTATTTAGTTTTATTTTTTATTTATTTAATTTTATTTTTTAATAATTAATTAAAAAATTTTATACACCCACTCAATAGTTATCTGCCCTTAGAAACATAAAATCTTAGAATTATCGCCCTTAGATATGACCTAGATACCACCCCTTACCCCACCCAACTATATGACCGAGGGGGAGTGAAAATCAACCGAGGTCAAGGTCAATCCACAGGTCAATCCACCAAATCATAACCGAATCCTACATTGTATACTACTGGCGGTCTAACCACTGAGACACCGCTACTCTATCTCGCTAACATTCACGGAATGCACAGAGAGTGACAGTGTGATGCCACTTATGAAGACCCCCAACAACGTCCTAAATATCACCTCTAGAATTTGAGCCAAGTACAATAGCTCAACTGTTCAGTGATAATATCTTTTGTATACTGACTTGATAACAATAAACAGACAGAAAACCCAATGAGCAAGTCCTACAAGAAACAAATGAAAACCATAAATTGATTAGAGAAATTAGACATGGCAGTAAAAATAAGTGTGGGCACGACGATGAACCGGATCTGCAACATTTAGTAGATGCAGTTATTGTACACAGTGAACAGCTAGGGTTAGAATGATATTGTAAGAAGACACAGATTATGGTCGTCACTAGGAAGAAAGAAATACCACAATGTAAAATACCGGTAACTGAAAATATTCTTGAACAAGAATATACCGACCGCCTTGACTTCCCATGACATTTCTGGTACTAATTTTAGACATGAGTCAACCTAGAAGCCATCATCAATTTTAAAAACTGAATCCGCACCAATGAGGATTCGAACCCCTGACCACCGGCCTGGCAGACGGTTGTCTAGCTATTACGCTAACGCGGCTTCCCCCGAGGCCATCCCTCCTCCCTTAATATTAGCATTTATTGCCTTTGTTAAGCACTTTTCCTGCTATTATAATAACATATCCTGATGTCTCTTATTTTCACAAATTTACACCTTGATTCGTAAACCGTTGTCTCAACGCGGACATGGTTCTCTAAACCATTCCGTCGCCGACATCTCTCAGCCTATCCTGTTTATTGTAAGCTAATATTTAAGTTAATACGTTGGGTCACAGACCTATGTGAGCAGACGACTGTTCCTGAGATTAGGAGATAGTGGAGGGTCATGGCACGGACAGCTGTTGGCACATGCGTTGATACATGCTTTTGCGCCCGTTACCTTAAATGGAATCTGTCTAGAGGAAATGAACCTAACACAAACGCATGCCTAAGCCTGACACACTGATACCCGAGGTGCCTCCCTCAGAAGTGGAACGAAGAAGAGAAAGAAGAAGAGACATGCTTTTGAAGATGGTAAGATGTAGAGAAGCTGAGGCAGGATTATGGAATCCTACAGACAATTTTAAGCTTAATAAAGGCAACATATAGAAACATGAGGTGCAGTACTCCATGTGGGGGGAAACTAACAGTGGTATTTGAAATAAGTACAGGAGTGAGACAGGGATACTATATTTGTCTTACTGATGACTGTAGACTGGATTATGAAGATAATAACAAGCTCTGCCAGAAATGTATTCAGAGGACAACTGATTCAATTCAATTCAGTCAAGTGTCGTTTCCACAATGAAGATTGAATGCAGTGGATCTCCAACACTGCCTGCCTCTTACCTTAATAGTACATTCTGTCAGACTGCTGTTTGTCCATCTCTTGATGTTATCTTCCCACTTGTATCGTTGCCTACCTCTTACTCGCTTGCCGTAAATCTTACTCTCCAGTATGGTGTTTATAAGAGTGTTATGTCTTCTAACTTAGCTAAAATATTTCACTTGCCTCTTTTTTTTATTTCTTTCAATTCTCTTTTCATTCCCAATTCTTCTAGAAACACTATATTTGATTGCTTTTGTTTCCATGATATACGACATATTCTTCTGTACATTTCCATTGCCTCTATCCGACTTTCTAACTACTTCTTCATTGTCGAGACACCTCTAATAAAGCAGCTCAGTCATCTGAACTTCGCTGATGACATTACCCATCCATCTCACACACGAAATCAGATACAAGATAAGCTAAACACGTATGCTTTGAAGTAATTTCACATAAAAAAAAAGCAGTTGCCTGTCCTTCACAGGATGTAGCAGTCAACCCCAGCATTTTGGCTGTTCGTGATTCATGAGCAAGTTTTACGTTCAGTAGTTTGCCATTGCTTTCTGAACGACTGACACCTATACCTTTTTCGAAAAAACCAGCACCACTGTGTTTCGAACCCGGGTATACGGGATTACGAATTGCGTCCGTAACAACTTCTCCACGGAGACCTAATACACATTAGGTTTATCAATTTTACAGGGGAATGGCAAAGATAATGAGAATGAATAAAGTAAATGATAACCCTATCATTACGAGGACATAGACATGATCAAAACAAGATTATTAACTCAGCCAGTAGCATTCTGTCTTAGATACACGAGATAAGGGTATAGTATTCCATTGACGAAAGCTGGTTTTTGCGGTTGGATAGCAAGAACTAAACGTATACTAGGTAATAGCTTTGCTATAGTGGAGTATACGGTGTGGTGACCAGTTCCCTTCCTTGTTTTGCAGTCTTTTCTTCCTTGGAAATAGACATGATCAAAATGCGATCGTCACAACACGAACCCTTCCAAAATGCATAAACTGTATGTAGCAGGTCATATGAAGAGTATTAATGTCATCATGACCCACCAAAAAGATGACCGATCCTTTGCCAATCCCCAGCCTCGTGTAGGATCATACCTAATGTGTCTTCAATGTCCCGTACACATCTTTGTGCTGGTAGACTCCTGGTTCTTCCTCCATGAAGGATACCTTCCATCTCTGTTCTTTCCAACCCACTATAGCAGGGTATCCTTCTTGCCCTGTCACCTTAAACGGCTGTTCAAGGCAGATGACGTAGTCTACAGCCACGTAGGTGAGGAAACCAAGTGAAAACTACTACATTGTTCCTCCCATAAAACTTAACTGATTTAGTACCATCGAATGATTAATCATCTTAAGTGATTTTCCATATCCGCATTGGGTTTATATATGGCCGACATGTAATTGCAAAATGTTGTCTCAAGTAAAATAGCAATACAGTACGTCTTCCAAAACAACATCCTTTAATATGATATATAAAACGACATATCTGTTACCATATTACCAGCTTTTAAGTCATAACTTGCCATTTTCTGCAACTCATTTTTCTTCGGTCGAAACATGCTTTTGGTTTGGCACTGAATTTTTTTTTTTTTTTTTTTGGTTTAAAATACAGTCGGACAAAACATTTCCCTAGCGATTGAATTAATCACTTACATCTACAGTTGTGAACTTCGTTTCCCGAATACGCTCCATAAATGCTGACCCCCAAGCTTTAGAGGATTCAAAATCTCTCAAAGTGAAAGTAATTTTAAACGACCCAACCGACGACAGTGACTTGGAGGGAATGAGAGTCTCCTTGGCGAAGACAAGGGCCATGTCAACCCCGGGTTGTTCTGTCCAGTAAGGGAAGGTCACATTCCCTGCTGCCACCTTATCTCTATCAGAGGAAGAATAACACGTGATTATACATACTCCTGTTCATAATAAATAGGCCAATCAACATCTTTGCTAAGATATAACAACTGAACCAACCAGTATGGGATTACAAGAATAACATGGCTGCAGGGAGGTCTGCATGGCCGAATGGACACGAGTTCTCGCTCTTAAACTCCCGTTTGTTGATGCCGTTCAATCTCTATATAAGTTCATTGGACTAAAAGTCTGACTTCTCGTCTTTGACTTGGGGACGTAAATTACAAGTATCTCAGAAGTCGGAGTGAGTTCGCCTGATGGCGAGGGACACTGGTGATAGGGAAAGCTAATCCATACGCAAAGATCAGTCCAGTGCACTTGATGTAGTAGCAGGTGGTTGGACTACATTTGAGTTCAAAGCGAGTGAAAGCAATAAATAAATAAATAAATAAATAAAATTAATAAAAGCTACAGGCATACATTTTAAAATAAACATAACTATATGTTGTAAACTGGCATGTACATAATACAATTAAGAAACGGTGATAAAAATGGATGTTAAGGAGAATTACAACAATTGAATGATATTATATTCTATATAGAATGATTCGAGTGTAGCGATATCACTACAGAAGAATATTGGAACGTTTTAATTTAAATGCTATAGAAAATTATTAGAATATCATGGGTCAAGAAGAAGAAACATACTGACATTCTACCAAATATGAACATAGAAGAAAACTGGATTACAAGCAGAGTCATGTCTGGGAAAATGAAATAACTCTCCCCCCTTCCCCACCCTTTTAAACGTCACAATGGTTTGAAAAGAACAGTGATGAAAGACAGGAAGTAAAGACAGGGATCGACCAACAGGAAGAAGGACATGAAGGAAAGGACCCAGCAAACGATTGAGAATCTTTTCGTCGTGATGAGAGCGACGATCTACATAGGACCTTCTAGACGATGGCCATGATGAGCTTCCAACAATAGTAAACAGAACATTACACTCCTTGTATGTTTAGTACACTGAACAATGAAAGACGCGGTGCCACAGTGGTTGGTGTGCTTGCTTACTCTGTACAGTGGTTTGGATTCAATCCCGGGCGGTGGCAAGAATGTCTTTTCTCTGACTAATACTCTTGAAGAGTCGACCCAGCCTGAAATTTGCTATCCCTAAATGTTCAGCATGCTCCGAGTATTGCCGAATAAAGAAAGGAAGGGAGGACATGAACTGGACACCTCACCTCATTTGCTGTGGCCTAAAATACGTTAAGGCTTTAACAATTCAATCTCCAAGGCAGTATTTGCGATGTAGGACATTTATCCCCTTTTAAATTTAATAATATAATAATGATATCTACTTTAAGTCACAGGAAAATATTGTTGTGGAAGTCAATGTAGCGATTTCGTTATAACTGTTGTAACGTCATTAAATAATATGAGATGTGTGAACTCACAGGAAGCCATCCTCAAAGACAAAAGATCCGTATGTGACACATTGATCACTTTGCTTCTTGCAGACATCGTAATAAGTTATGCTCATTTTCTCCGCTGTTACATTCATTGAGATCACTGTCTGATAGAAAGGCTGGGAAGAAAGCAAGTTCATTACGTTTCTTACTGGTCATTTATTGCCTTGTTAATTTATTAAGCGTCAAACAACACAACTCTCGTTGAACTAGAAATAAGACCAAAACGTGTTCGTCAGTTGCATGTCCTTTACGTACGTCGCAATCAACCCCAGCATCTTCTAGCTATTTGTGAGTTTCTAGTCAATTTTAAATGCAGTAATGTGCAACTAGGTAGAATGAATCGGCAGACCTTTTGACATAAACGTCATTCAAATATATGTCCCAACAGGAGAATGCAGTGAAGATAGTATACAGCAGTGGTTCTCAACCATTTTTGGTCCCCCCCCCCCCTTACCATATGTACAGAACGTCATTTCCCCCTTTCGAATTTCCTCCCTATAAATCTCCCCCCCCCACCCAACCTTATACAGTATACAATAAAATGGAAGCTAAATTTAATAACACATACAAGAACAAGTCTAGACATCTACATAAAACGTAATTTGCGGGTCTACTTACGTTATAAAACGAATTTCATTAGAGCGAGAAGTACAGAACCGTAAAATTTAGAGGGGAAAACAATATCAAGTAACTGGTTCTTGTATTAATACGATCTTGAAATAATCTTAATTCCACCCCCACCCCCAGCCCCTGGAAACCCTAAAATACCCCCCTGGGGGGGGGGGGGGAGTTCCCCCATCGGTTGAGAACCACTGGTATAGAGGAATTTTATAATGACATGGAGTCTACTTTGAGGATATGTACAAATTCAGAAATAAATATCATAATGGGTGACTTCAATGCAAAAGTAGGAAATGAAGGCAATGGATGCACACTAGGCTACAATGGTTTGGGAGAGCGAAACGAAAGAGAATAAAGTCTTGCATAATGGGCAAAAGAGAAGGAAATGATTATAGGAAACACGGGGTTTAAACAACATCCTAGAAGATTATGGACATGGAGGAGTCCTGACAGTAAGATTAGAAACCAGAATGATTACATCCTGATTAGCAGAAGGTTTCGAAATGCGTTAACAATCGCAAAAACAGTTCCTAATACAGACTGTTACAATGATCACAGATTGATTACAGGGTAAAGTTAAAGAAAGTCAAGTATACAACAAATATGATCTGTGCACAATGAAAAATGACAAGGAAATACAAGACAATTTTAACATAAAAGTAAAGAACAGATTTGTTATATTGTCTGATCAAGAGATCCTATTTCAAGATATGGATGATCAATGGGAAATGTTGAAGATTTCAATAAGTTTGGCTGCAGAAACAATTATTCCAAAATTAAAGAAAGTGGGTCATAAGAAATGGGTCATTGAAGAAATTTTATAACTAATAGAAACAAGAAGACACAACAAAAATAAGCTGACAAATATAAAGAAATTCACAGAAAAGTCAGAACATTATGTAAGGCAGGAAAAAAAAGCATTGCTCAAGAAAAGTTGCATAGAAATTGAAATCAACACAACAGTAAAAATACCAAATTAATGCACAATGAATTCAGGAGCTTACTAATCAAAGAACACATACATCAACAGGCTGCCTAAAACAAAAGATGGAAAAACCTTTATGATGATAACAGAGAAGAACAGTATGATATTCGAGAACATAATGAAGGACCATCAATTTTGAAGATGGAAGTTCAGAATGTTCTTAACCATAAGAAAACTGGCAAGACACCCGATTCAGACAACAGAAGTCATTAATGCTTTAGAAGAATACGGAATAGATCAAGTTACCAGACTGCTGAATGCAATATATGATACTGGAGATATACCTCATGAATTATATAATTCTGTATTGATTGCAATCCCAAAGAAATCATGATCCTTGGAATGTGATCAACATCGAATAATTAGTATAATGAGTCACATCACGAAGATTTTACTAAGAATTATCATGCAAAGAGTTAGGAAGAAATACAACCTGAAATAGGAGAAGAACAATGCGGGTTTATAGAAGGCAAGAATATAATAAATGCTGTGTTTATGCTGAGAACAGTAACTGAACGTTCAATAGAAGTAATCAAAGATCTACATCTGTGCTTTATTGACTACACAAAGGCTTTCGATAAAGTAAGACATGTCAACATGATTGAGATGCTTGCAGATCTGCAAATTGATGGGAAAGACATTAGACTTGTAAAAAACAAATATTAGAAACAACAAACTGCCATAAGGATTGATAATGAAGTAGGTCAATATCAGCATATTAAGAGAGGTGTTAGGCAGGGATGTGTGATGTCTCCAGATCTTTTTTCCCTATGCAGTGAAAATATTTTCAGAAATGTAGAAGATATGAAAGGAATCATCATTGGAGGAAGAAACATCAATAACATTAGATTTGCAGAGGATACAATATTGATTGCAGACAATGAGAAGGATCTACAACATTCAGTAGAGGCTGTTGCTGCACACAGTGAACAACTAGGGTTAGAATCGAACTGTAAGAAGACACATATTATACCCGTCATTAGTACGAAGGAAATACCACAATGTAATTTAAAAGTAAATGGGAATATTCTTAAACAAGTGAATATGTACAATTATCGCTGAACAGTCATAATATCCGATGAGAGATGCCCCGAAGAGATTAGAACAAGAATCGCCATGGCGAAGGTAGCCTTTTGCAAGATGAAAAACATACTGACCAATAAAACGATGTCAACTGCTGGGAGAAAAAGTGTTGAGGTGCTACATAAGCCTGCACTATTGTATGGATTTGAAGCGTGGACAATGAGCAGTCAAGCTGAAAAACATCTGATGGCTGTGGAAATGTGGTTTCTGAGGAGCGTGCAAAAAGAATACCATGGAAAGACAGAAAATCAATGACAAAATCCTACCAGTAACAAATGAAAATTGTAAACTGATTAGAGAAATTAGATGTAGACAGCCAAATTTTTTGGGGCTTGTTTTGAGAAGAATTAAATTGGAGAACTGGCAAGATCTAGGGGAAGAGAGCAAGGGGAAGACAGTTAAGTAAATACCTGGATGGCTTGGCCACGTGGTAAGGTAGAGACATGAACAATGAGCTTATCCTTGACTCTGGTGATCGAGTGAAATGGCGAATCATGACCGCCCACGCATATCTGCATGGCACATGATGGATGGAGTATGCAGCGGCTTTCTGAATCACTCACTTTCAAACCATTGTGAATATCAACACATTGCGGTCTGTTTCTACATCTTATGCAGCTAATTTCGAAAGCAGGATGTGGGATTGTGAAACTGCGATCATTGTCCCTAAATCACAAGTGCTGGTAAAACCTATACTGTTTTAATTACACGTACATGACACAAATTGGCAAACTTGAGGTTTTTTTTGCGTCACGTGACCAATATTTCTATTTAAAAAAAAAAAACACACACACACTCACAGTTGTTGGTAGATTTGATTGTGAAACCTGTTGAAGACCGAATTTTAACTCATAACGCCTTTTCAGTTCAGTTCGACTGAGCGCTGAAACAATTTTGTATCTACCGGAGCTAGATTTATGTCGAAACTTTTCTTCGGACCTAGTGCCATCTCTGTTGGGGCTGTGCAGCAGAGTTCTCCCCTCCCTCTCCAAGCTCAGAAACAGACAGAGTGTGCAAGACCAGCACCTGAACGTCTGATTTGACAGACATAATAACCAGGTCATGATTCAGCACTGCACCCACGGAGAGTCTGTAATTAGGCCTGGGTTGTCAATACTCCCTCGGGCCGTTCCTTGTATCTCATTGTCAGCGCAATGTTAGTTAGTCGCGGTTCCAGCTCCACGCCATAGTGTGGCAATTGGTCTATAATAATACAGACATCCAAGTATCTAAAGGTTTAAAGAAAATAAAATAATAGGACAAGCACAATTTCCATTACGTTTACCATTAAATCATTACCCCTAGCCAGATCAATCTCAGAAGAGAAGTTATATTACTTTCCACTGGTTGTTCAGATTAATAATCATGTGACCAGATAGCCCACAAATAGGATAGTAATTTGAAGGTGATTGTTGTCCAAAGGCAGTGGTTTATAAAAGAATATCTTATAGAATACATTCTTGTCACTGAAGTTTAGAAAAATAACACGAGACAGTATTATAACTAGACACTCTCTTGTCTGGAACCCACACGGCAAAAGAAACATCGGGAGACCTAAAAACACACGGAGAAGAGAATTACAGAGATGAATAATATTGGGAGGACATGGAGGCAGATGCAGGAGATAGCGACAGATAGGAGGACTTGGGATGGGTTGGGGTGGGTGGTTGGGGGATTCTGCTCCATTGGATGATAAAGGGCAGAAAAAGAGGAATGTGGGTTATGAAACAGCGTTCACTACCCCTTAGCCACAGCCTCCGACGGGTATATGTTGAAGTAAGCAAAAGTAAACCACCCTTTTGCACGCCTTATTGCGCATTGAGCATCTGGTTTAAACCGATACTGTGGTTTGTTTTATAGACTATCTCTAAGAGATATGCGGCCAATATCACGCCGATCGCTTTTTTTTCTAAGACATTTCCTGGCACCCATTTTAAATTGTATTGAAGTGAGACCCCAGGACAAGTTTAATAATACGCCATTGTGCAAATTCTAACCCGTGACCACTGGGTTAGCAGGCAAGCATCTAGCCACGGCTTTATCGTAGTTCCCAGGTATATGGTGCTAACCCCATATGTTTTATAGACTAATCGGCAATCGATAGGTGATGTAGTCAATGTCAAACCGGCCGCTTGGTCTTCCCAGAATATTTATTGGTACCCATTTTATATTGGGTTCGGGATGCAGAGGTGTTTCCAAGGCACCAGGGCTGGGTTCTATACTGGCCAAGACCTATTGACGTGTCCTCGCCGAGCGTCCTGGGCAACAGGTCCCTTTGGGGTCCTAGCTAAAGTCAGTAGGATCGTTGATTCCTCCGAAGTCGGAGAGTGTCTGCCTGCACGGCGAGGAACCACCAGTCTGCACACCAATAAGCCAGACATGGGACAACGGATACTCACGGAAACCTCAGGTCCTGTATGACATCACACTGATGTTGGACAACAGGATGTCTTCATCCGACATACAGGACTTCACGCTGGAGTTCATAGCCAGCGAACACAAGCAAGAAAGCAAGCATATTGGGTTCGACCTGGACACCAAAGCCAATAAACAAAAGATCCTCTCCTATGAGATAAACCACTCATTATTATCACTACGACTTACAGTCAGCTCATCAAGCACCTCCTTGGTTAGAATGGCCTGTTCCTGTTTGCTCCTGAAGATGATCTGTGCCTTGGCGATCTGCCTATTCAGACTAAACGGGCTGTAGTTGTAGTCCGACATGTCCTTAAACGTCTTTTCGACGATCTCCTTTTCATCGAGGGACCTGGATTTGCTGGGCGCATAGAGATACTCTGTGGAGGAACCCGTACATACAACGTTATGACAATGCCAAATTTATGTTTCCGAGAGTTGTCATGGCGAATTGATTACTCCGCCCGCCTAGCACTCTAAAGGTTGTGTGTTCGATTCCGTGCTACCACATTTTGTTCACGAGTGAAATGTTATCGGAGACTCCTGACGTCGTCAGTGGAGCTACGGGATTCATGCTATGTGCGGTCTTTGGGTAGGTCGCCCTGCGGAAACAGACCGAGCCATATGGGATAAAATCCAGTGCAATAAAATTACACTTTTAACTCTTTTTTATGTTAGGCCTTAAAATAAACTAGGTTATGGCACTATGAGATGAATGTGTTCCATGTAGTGATTTCCATCGTATGAAATTAAGAAATGTTTCCAAATGATAAGGATCACTTTGGTTGCACACGTATATCTTTATAAGTACTCTAGTCTACTCTAATAAACAACACAAGGATATCTATATGTAGTCTAGTCTACTCTCATAAACCACAAACGGATATCTCTATAAGTACTGTAGTCTACTCTCATAAACCACACAAGGATATCTCTATAAGTACTCTAGTCTACTGTCATCAACCACACAAGGATATCTCTATAAGTACTCTAGTCTAATCTCATAAACCACACACGGATATCTCTATAAATACTCTAGTCTAATCTCATAAACCACACACGGATATCTCTATAAGTACTCTAGTCTACTCTCATAAACCACACACGTATATCTCTATAAGTACTATAGTCTAATCTCATAAACCACACACGTATTTCTTTATAAGTACTCTAGTCTAATCTCATAAACCACACACGTATATCTCTATAAGTACTCTAGTCTAATCTCATAAACCACACACGTATATCTTTATAAGTACTCTAGTCTACTCTCATAAACCACACACGGATATCTTTATAAGTACACTAGTCTCCTCTCAAAAACCACACAAGGATATCTCTATAAGTTGAGCTGAGTTGAGTTGAGTTGAGTTGAGGTGAGTTAAGAACCGACATCACTATCTGATTAAAAGTCTCCTGGTCTTCCCTCTCAGTTTTGAGATTTTTCCAGAAACCCCGCAGATCCCCCGCAATCTCATTATTTCCACATATAGGTTCTCAATCTGTTCCTCGCCTTCTCCACCTAGTCCCACAAGCGCACGACCACCTCCCCCTTGTCCATAGGCAATCTGGCACCAAGAGGTACATTCCCTGCTAGCCTATCAGCCTGTTCATTGCCCCCTACCCCCCGCATGGCCAGGCAAAATATCCATACACTTCTCACAATCTGTGACCTCTGAAGCAACGAGAGCCATTCCACACGAAACATTCCTTTCTACACATTACTAAGCATACTCTTTGAAACCGTAATGAATACAATGTGTGTTACAGTAGTCTCCTCTAGCCAACGGAATGCCGCTGTTACTGCCTCCACCTCCATTCTCATGCTGGAGGTCGTAGTCTCATATAAGTACTCTAGTCTACTGTCATAAACCACACAAGGATATCTCTATAAGTACTCTAGTCTACTCTCATAAACCACACAAGGATATCTCTATAAGTACTCTAATCTACTATCATAAACCACACAGGTATATCTTTATAAGTACTCATAAACCACACAAGGATATCTCTATAAGTACTCTAATCTACTATCATAAACCACACAGGTATATCTTTATAAGTACTCATAAACCACACAAGGATATCTATATAAGTACTCTAGTCTACTCTCATAAACCACACAAGGATATCTCTATAAGTACACTAGTCTACTCTCATAAACCACACAAGGATATCTCTATAAGTACTCTAGTCTACTATCATAAACCACACACGCAAATCTATAAATACTCTAGTCTACTCTCATAAACCGCACACGCATATCTCTATAAATACTCGTCTACTCTCATAAACCACACAAGGAGAATGACAGCACATTGCATAAACTTTCACCTACAAATGAACTAGCCGGCTTATGGGACTTAAAGGTAATGAAAACAATTTAACAGTTCCGATATACAGTTAACAAATAAACACACATGTATTTTTTGGCATTCACAGAAGTAAAAGGAGGTTGTAAAGTCTCATTACACTTTGTATGTAAGTCAAATTTGAAAAAATGGAGTACACGACGTCATAAAAAAATATGCTAAAAAATGCATTAAATTAGTTACAATAGTTATTGCTATGGCCTAACGCTGTGTTGGGGAAGCTGGAAAATACCAATGAAGTATTCATTATAAGAGGTGTTGGAAATGTCTACCGCGGGCTTCAAGACATGACTGTACACGTCTCTTCATATTGTGAAATACGTTCTGCAATGTGTATGTTGTTATTTCCGTGTGTATCGATCGCCATTTCGAAACACTTGTTCAACCAAAGCAAAAGTTCTTTCTTCCGTTTTGGAGTGCAAACATCCAGCAGACGACAGTTAGTCGTTGCGTATTGCTTCACGATGGACACTGGAACACATTTTTTAATGACGTCATGCGCTTCATTTTTCAAATTTTTTCTACACACAAAGTATTGTGAGACTTTACAAACACCCCGTAGAAGAAGGAAGTAGGGACTAGAGGACGCACTAGAAAACATAGACATTGAAAGCTACAGTTACCGACCGGGATTCGATGATTTCTAGTGCGCCCTCTAGTCTCTACTTCCTTCTTTCACTTCTATGAGCACCAAATAATACATGTGTGTGTGTGTATTTATTAACTTCTTTTTCTTCTTCTTCTTCTTCTTCTCCTTCTTCTTCTTCTTCTTCTTCTTCTTCTTCTTCTTCTTCTTCTTCTGCTGCTGCTTCTGCTTCTTCTTCTTCTTCTTCTTCTTCTTCTTCTTCTTCTTCTTCTTCTTCTTCTTCTTCTTCTTCTTCTTCTTCTTCTTCTTCTTCTTCTTCTTCTTCTGCTTCTGCTTCTTCTTCTTCTTCTGCTTCTTCTTCTTCTTCTGCTTCTGCTTCTTCTTCTTCTTCTTCTTCTTCTTCTTCTTCTTCTTCTTCTTCTTCTTCTTCTTCTTCTTCTTCTTCTTCTTCTTCTTCTTCTTCTTCTTCTTCTTCTTTCGTTCGCCTGAAATATGTTTATAATTGCAATGTTGTCTCTTGTATGAATCTAACAGTCTTTTTTAGTTCACTCAGCGGTCCATAGAGTTTATCTTCCACTGTTGTCTCTCTAGGCCAGAAGGTTCGCCTGGATATGTTGTAGTTTGGTATTTATTAACTGTCTTAGTGGCCTCAAATGATTTTCCAATTGGCATTTCCGTTATATAGGAATCGCGGTCATAGGCGATATGGGAACAGATCGCTTTGAGTTGATTTTCACAATGGTGTGGGCGTCGCCCGTTAAGAAAGCAATATCAAACTAGTGCACTCACAATTGCCTAGAAAATCATAAACAGTCAATAAATGTCCTGTGAAGGACACGCAAATAACATTTAACAGCTGAACTACAGATAAACTACAAATTAGTTTCCTTGGGATAAGAGTGCAGGGGCGAAGATATTGTTGGCACTTCACAAAGAAGTGAAAGTGAGGTGAAAGCGAGGTGAAAGTGCGTTCAGCAAATCTGTCACAACATTCTGGCGTTGTCATCAGTTCTAAAAGTAGAACCAGAATTTAGGTAGGATTTGGGTGGTCGGAGTGGCTGAGAGGTAACGCACTTAAACTTTCTTTTCTAGCCAAGTTGCAGTGGGTTTGTCCTAGGCACAGGCCACTTGAACTTAAACGTTGACTTCTGGTCCTTGACTTGGGAATGCGAATTGCAAGTACTCGAGAAGTTAGCGGGGCTTGGCTTGAAGGCGAGGAACACTGGGAGATAGGAAAAACTAACCCTCACACAAAATCAGTCCAGTGCACTCACTAGTAGTAATAACTACCAGTAGTAGTAGCACGTCTGTGAACAATGGTCGAGCTCAAAGCAAGGGAACACAAAGAAAGAGGGGGGGGGGAGGGAGTAGAGTTTTTTTTTTTTTTTTTTTGCATACCCTTTACAGGACATCGCTGTCAACATCAGCATCTTTCAGCTGTATGTTGATTTCTTGGCAAGATTACGCTCAGTAGTTTGCCATTGCTTTCTGAGTGGCCGGCTCTTTATCCCGCAAGTCACGAGCTCGGGTCGAACCGCTTCCAGTTCTGGCCTCGCTGCGAGACCCTGCGTGGATAAACGGGATTACGGAGAAATTGGTGTAACCCCTCAGCCACAGAGACCGGCAGTAGAGTTTTAGCCTGACGAAATGAAAGAAGTCACGCCGATTCATATAACATTAATATGAGGTCTGAGGCGATACTCGTTTGTTGAAAAATGTCCCTTTATACGTGTCTGATATTGAGGTGTATACAAAGTAGAGAAATTGAGAATGTTAATTTTCTTTCATTAACAGTTGAACCACATATTCAGCTAATTCTCGGAGTTAAGAACGTAGGCCTGGGTTGGTATCGGATGCGTGGTTATGGTTGTGCCAGTTTTCCAGCTACGTGCTCAGTCTTATCACATTAGTTTAGTTTAGTTTAGTTTAGTTTAGTCGACGGATAACCATCACGGCACACGGGTTTAACCCATAAGTTCTACTCCTAACTCAAGCCTGAGTCCGGAGAATCTCAGCTCAGTGCACGACTTCCGTAGCACCGGCGAGGATCCTGAAATACTTTGGGTAGATTTTTAACTCGAAATTTTGCCTGAGCAAACTCTTTTTCGATTTCCAACTGCCAAGGGAAATTTTTACGTGCGTAACAATACACACGGCGTCCGATCTCACTACCCAGAGACCAGGGGCAATTTTATTACTAGAAGTCCACGTGAAAAATTCCCGGCCCTCACGGGGGCTTGAGCCCTGGACCTCCAGCACTCGAGGCGGACACCATACCTCGAGACCACTCAACCCCCTCATCACGTTTGATGGACACTTCGTAGCTGGTGCCCATTCTACACGTCTGTGCAGACCCCGAAAGCCGTGAGAGGGCGGGAAAAGTGCGGCACCAAGTTGGAATTGAAACTCTGTGGCTATATTAGATAGTCGGAGGTCAGCATGGCCGAATGGATTACAACACTCGTTCTTCAACATCATGTGTGCTAATGCCGAGGTAGTGGGTTCAACCCCTACACTAGTCAGTCGGACTAAAATATTGACTTCTCGTACTTGGCTTGGGGACGTAAATTTAAGTACCTCAGAAGTCGTAGTGTGTTCGCGAGGGACACTGGTAATAGGGAAAGACAATTCACACGCAAAAATCAGTCCAGTCCACTAAAAGGGGAGTGTATGGACTACGGTTGAGTTGAAAGATTATATAGTCGCCACTCTCTTCCTAAAATGCTATCACTGATTCAATGTCAAGGAAATGTGTGAATATGAAACTCTCGAACAAACATTACAATCTAAAATAAACTGGAACAGAGGATACTTGTTCACACCAGATGACGTGTGGGGTATGTGGAGAAAACAACTGAGAGAAACTTTGTCAGAAGGCGAGTAGTGTTAAAAACAGAAAAAAAAAAACAGAGATAACGTTTCAGGAAAAGATCTGCTGAATAAAAAATTCACCTCCGTCATCCCTCTCCTACTTATACTTCTTCGACTTCTCCTCCCACTTACCATCGCCCAATTCCTCCGTCGCGCCTCTTCTTCCTCCTCCTCGTATTTCTCTGCTTCCACCTCCTCTTCCTTCTCCTCCTCCTCTTCCTTCTCCTCCTCTTCCTCCTCCGCCTAATCTTCCTCCTCCACCTCTTCCTCCTCCTCCTCCCCCCTCATTCTTCTTCTTCTTCTTCTTCTTCTTCTTCTTCTTCTTCTTCTTCTTCTTCTTCTTCTTCTTCTTCTTCTTCTTCTTCTTCTTCTTCTTCTTCTTCTCCTCCTTCTTCTTCTTTCCTTCAAGCAAACAAGTGTAGAGGCACATACACATAATAGCAAGAAATAATTAACATACAAATAGAATACACACGAACTCACCGATATCGTTCTTTTGGTCCAAACGAGTAAAGCCGGCGGCAAGTCCCCCACAGATGACAAGTGGGATAATCAGAAAACAAAATGGGTGTTTGGCCAGGAAGTAGCCATAGTTGTAGAACCAGCCTAGGATGGCTCTTTGGCAGTTACACACACATTGCATCTTGAACCCTGGAACACAGTGGCAAACAATAGATTTGTTAGATGTTCTCGAATATTATCCACACCGCGTATTCAGTACATAATATCTTAGTAAAGATGCTTAGTTCATCCTTACAAGTTAGTTGCATATCCTTTACAAAACGTCGCAGTCAACCCCTGAATTTTTATGCTGTTTGTGATCTGTTGGCAAGTTTACGTTCAGTAGTTTGCCATTACCGTCTCCATGGCGAAGGTGTTACGAACGCCGTTCGCAATTCCGCTTACCTCCGTTCGAAACACACCTGCAACCGATTTGGCAGCAGACCGTGTTGCGTTGGGTTTTAACCTGTTGGTATGGGAGCCGGTCGTTCAGAAAGCAATGGCAAACTACTGAACGTAAACTTGCCAAGACATCAACAGCAGCAGTAAAATGCTGATGTTCACAGCGATGTCCTGTAATTAGGATAGGCCAAAAAAAAGTTTGCCATTGCTCTCTGAACGACCGACACCCATACAACTTCGCAACAATCCAATGCAAAACGATCTGCTGCCAAATCTCCCGCAGCTGTGTTTCGAACGTGATATGAGGGATTACGAACTGCGTTCGTAATGCCTTCGTCACGGAACTGGCTAAGTTCACTCTTACTTCTATATATTTGTATTTTTATATCACGCCTGTGCCAAAATGCCTTACATGTATATATTTGTATTTGTATATCACGCCTGTGCCATAATGTCTTACTTGTATATATTTGTATTTTTATATCACGCCTGTGCCATAATGCCTTACTTGTATATATTTTTATATCACGCCTGTGCCATGATGCCTTACTTGTATATATTTGTATTTTATATCACGCCTGTGCCATGATGCCTTACTTGTATATATTTATATTTTTATATCACGCCTGTGCCATAATGCCTTACTTGTATGTATTTGTATTTTTATATCCCGCCTGTGCCATAATGCCTTACATGTATATATTTGTATTTTTATATCACGCCTGTGCCATAATGCCTTACTTGTATATATTTGTATTTTTATATCACGCCTATGCCATGATGCCTTACTTGTATATATTTGTATTTTATATCACGCCTGTGCCATGATGCCTTACTTGTATATATTTGTATTTTTATATCACGCCTGTGCCATAATGCCTTACTTGTATATATTTGTATTTTTATATCACGCCTGTGCCATAATGCCTTACTTGTATATATTTGTATTTTTATATCACGCCTGTGCCATAATGTCTTACTTGTATATATTTTTATATCACGCCTGTGCCATAATGCCTTACTTGTATATATTTGTATTTTATATCACGCCTGTGCCATGATGCCTTACTTGTATATATTTATATTTTTATATCACGCCTGTGCCATAATGCCTTACTTGTATGTATTTGTATTTTTATATCCCGCCTGTGCCATAATGCCTTACATGTATATATTTGTATTTTTATATCACGCCTGTGCCATGATGCCTTACTTGTATATATTTGTATTTTATATCACGCCTGTGCCTTAATACCTTACTTGTATATATTTGTATTTTTATATCACGCCTGTGCCATGATGCCTTACTTGTATATATTTGTATTTTATATCACGCCTGTGCCATGATGCCTTACTTGTATATATTTGTATTTTTATATCACGCCTGTGCCATGATGCCTTACTTGTATATATTTGTATTTTTATATCACGCCTGTGCCATAATGCCTTACTTGTATATATTTGTATTTTTATATCACGCCTGTGCCATGATGCCTTACTTGTATATATTTGTATTTTTATATCACGCCTGTGCCATGATGCCTTACTTGTATATATTTGTATTTTTATATCACGCCTGTGCCATAATGCCTTACTTGTATATATTTATATTTTTATATCACGCCTGTGCCATAATGCCTTACTTGTATATATTTGTATTTTTATATCACGCCTGTGCCATGATGCCTTACTTGTATATATTTGTATTTTTATATCACGCCTGTGCCATAATGCCTTACTTGTATATATTTATATTTTTATATCACGCCTGTGCCATAATGCCAGTCTGTGGGCAGGGACAGTAACAGCAGTTTCACAATCACTGACTTACCAGGTCAGGGACATTAACCACAGTTTCACAATCACTGACTTACCAGGTCAGGGACATTAACCACAGTTTCACAATCACTGACTTACCAGGTCAGGGACATTAACCACAGTTTCACAATCACTGACTTACCAGGTCAGGGACATTAACCACAGTTTCACAATCACTGACTTACCAGGTCGAGGACTTTGAAATCAGTTGCAGACGATTTGGAAGCAGAAAACATTGCGTTGATTTCGATGGTATGAGCTTCGGTTGTTCAGAACGTAATCGCAAACTATTCAACTTAAAAAACAGCCAAATATGCTGGGGATTACTGCGACATCATGTATAGGATATGTAACTAACTTTAACTGTGCAATAATGCGGTAACTACTAAGCGTTCATCTTAGGATTTCCATGTAAATAAAAATGCGAGAATAGATGTTATAAAGTAAATGAAATGAAAAGACGGGTTATTTAGTGAGTGAAATATCCACACCAAAAAGTACAAGATAGCAGAATACAACACAGGAAATGTTTTTCCCAAGAAATCTTTTTGACAGTCCTATTTCATTGTGTATTAGGATAACGCACATGTAGTCAACCGCAATAAGTATACAGGAGGGCTTCAAATGAAAACCTTAAATGTATGTTTTGTTTGTTTATGAGTGAATATATTCTGAAAAAGTAAAGATAATATGTATCATTTATCGATGTAGTCACCACTGCGTCGTCGCAAAGCCCTCCAGCGCCGATAAAGTGCTTGAATTCCTGTAGAAAACAATTGTCTGGGGGTCACTACTCGGTGTGCCTGACCCGGTCGTGAACAGTCTGTCACAGAGGTCACGCCGTTTTGAAACTTCTTATTCCACTCATACACCTACGGGACTGACAGACATGCATCACCATACTGGGCCTTTATTCGCCGATGAATTTCTATAGGTTTTACACCTTCACAGACAAAAAACGGACAACAAAACGCTGCTCCTCTTTGATGCATGTCAAAAGGGGGTGGCCATCTTTAAACTGCGCTTATGACGTCACCGTGTTCGTCTGCACCGTGATGTCATGTGCTTAGCCCTCTAAAACTCTTGACATCCTTAACAACAATATTGACAGGTTACAAGACAATGGCATGGTTATTGTAATTGTTATCACACTTGTAAGGTTTTCATTTGAAGCCCAGTTTTATATTGGGGAACAATGTCAACATAACAACGATCTTTTATTCAACCATAAGGACGTCTGCGAGAAACAGGAGATGAACGCCCATACCATGGTGACGCATATCGCAATGCGATCTGCTACCAGATCACCAGCGGCTGTCGTTGAGGTCGATATGTTGGGATAATAAAACTGCGTTAATTATCCATAGCCATAGACCCAGACGATATAATGCATTGTTATCATCAATTCACCGTGACATACAGAAGTGTTTGACGTTTACATGTACGAGTTTACAACATATCACCAACAATACTCACTGTTGATGGCAAATAAATTGTCTTCCATGCCCGAGTTGTTTTTTGTTTTGTTTTGTTTTTTTAGTTTTTTACATGCAGGGGCGTTCACTTGTGTAGATTTTGTGCTGTTACGTGTGCAACTGTCATTTGGGCGTCTGCCGGTTGTTTTCTAAATTTGGTATGTCAGATATTTGGCACGCAGGCCGCATGCGGATCTTTATTTGCGTCAAGGCAAATTTTCTAACTCTTCGATGCTCGTCTTTTATTGTTTTGGTCGCAATATGTAATATTCCGTTATGGTACAAAACATTGACAATTGCTCCGACTGAATACAGAAGACAGGGTCGAAAATAGATGCAATAAGGCAAACCAACTCATTGGGCAAATGGCACCAATACTAACGAACAAACATGTTTCGGTAGTTACTAAGAAAGCACTGTACAACACAATCTTCCTACCAACTCTATGCTACCAATGCCAAACCTGGACAATCACAGAAAAAGAGAAAAGAAAAAAAAAATCACAATAAAAGAAATGAGATTCCTGAGAAGAATACTCAATGTATCAAGAAGAGAGAAAATCAGAAATTAAGAAATCAGGACGACAGTGGGGGTTATAGCAGCTAGATTGTATTAGAAGGCAGCAAGTCAAATGGTTTGGCCATGTAACTAGGTTACCAGCTGATAGTATTCAACAACAAGCAATGATTTACAGACTGGATTGAGGCGGAGGAAGAGGCCAGTCACGTGAACGATGGACAGAGGGAATGACAGGGTCCATGGGCATCTCGATACATCAACTCCATAAGTGGGCACTCTCCCGCTGTTTATACTTCACATCGACTCCGCAAAGCACAAGAGGAATGAGATGAGATGAGCTGATGAAGACAGTGTATTGGCGACAACACAAAAATTTACAAATAATCATTATGAACAATATGAATAATTACTGTACACGTTTTTCATGATGAATATATTACATTATATTAGATGTAGTTTGTGTAGATTTTTGTGTTCTTCTGAATAAATGTGATCTTGCAGTTAAATGTGTAGTTGAATCAAACGTATGCGGCCACAATGACAACATATATACATATATAAAATATGGCAACCAAGCACATTTCAGTTTGACATGCTTGCTCTAAAGCACGGGGGAGTATGAGCAATGTCATCATAGTTTCAGGTCCACGACAGAAATCTCGCAACTTCTTGTGCTAGAGGACGGGTTATAGAAGAGTGTGGCAAACCATATTCACAGTATCGTGTCTCCTCCGTATCAAGGGTCAGATCTGCACCCACGTGTAGCAAGACGCTCACTTGCTCTATTCATAGGAAATTGCTGTTAAAGATGTATACACAAACGACCCAACAGCTGTGGAGGACAGGGGAAAACAACAATACAAGTGCATGAGCAGTTCACGTATCTGGAATGGAAGTCTTAATTCCAGAACCATCAGTGCCGATATTCGGAGTGAATAATCTGGCATATTGACACTAGCCTTCTAGCTGTGCGTGGCCGAGAGGTTTAACTCGCTCGCGCTAAAGCTTTATCTGATGACCGCGGTGCAGTAGGTTAATTCTACACACCGATCAATTAAATTAGACGTTAACTTCTCGTTCTTTACTTGGGGACGTAAATTACAAGTACCTCAGATGTCGGAGTGGGTTCGCCTGATGACGGGGCATACTGGTAACAGGAAACGCTAACCCTCGCGAAAATCAATTCAGTGCACTCACTAGTGATAGCAACTACTGGTGGTAGAAGCACTATGTCGACTACGCTGAGCACAAAGCTAGCGAACACAAAGAGAAAAAAAAAAATTAGAAGCAGCGTGTAGCGGCCGACGACATTATTTCTGTGTTCGCTGATGATTCTTCTTTGGTCCCTTACAGAGCGCTATTGTCTGGTGTCACCACATTTCACTTGATGTTCTTGCAGTCCTGTCAAAGTTGCAGATTCACAATCATCATTAATTCGTAAGTCAGCATGGCCGAATGGATAAGAACGCGTGTTATTAAACATCCAGTGTGTTGATGCCGAGGTAAAGGGTTCAATCCCTACACCGGACAGTTGGACTAAAATGTTGACATATCGTGCTTGACTTGGTGACGAAAATTACAAGCA